>JADDOH010006759.1:0-45378 GCA_016648135.1 Agrypnia vestita | reverse complement strand
ACCGGCCATCATTTTGCATTCGAACCGAAAATCCTTGGAAAGCATAAGAGTCACCATGCGCGTCTTATCAAGGAAGCACTGGAAATCTACAAGCATCCGATAAACATTAATAGGGATGATGGTCTCAAATTAAAAACATCTTGGTATCCGGCGCTTCAAAGTCATTCTCGTCGCAGACTCCGCAGAGATAGTGATCAGACAACAGATGAATCATACATACAACACAATACAACACATCATGACTTCGGCACGGTATTGCAAGCCGATACTTAACCACAACACCAACATTCAAGACCACATCAGCCCTGATGATGGACCCTGCAATGGGATCCGAAACGTCGGCCCGAAAGGTCGTAACAACATGGCATAATACCCCAGTAAACACAAACTTGAAGATTCTGAGTGGCCGTGAAAACCTAAGAACATTCTTAAGGGTATTTTCATAATGTATAGTTTATGCTACATAGAATTTGTATTAGAAAAATGACACACTTCATAATATGTCACTTCTTTTACGATGTGCGAAATGCATCAATTTTGTTTGAAAGCTTGCCTGGTGACCAAGGGGTTCGATGCTCCTGAAAGATCAGAAATATTGTTTTGAAGGTGGATAAACATACCAAAAATTACTAGTCTCATTATAAGGTCGGTTTATTTTTTTAACTCTCCAATAGTTGCAGTAAAATAAAGTAGTATTGGTCACAATGTGTCTAACAGATTTCTTAAATTTGGAATTAATATTTATGTAAAATTTTCTTTGAAAAGTTTCCACCTAAATATCAGTGAAATTACAACAATTATATTTCAACTTATGTTTAAATATAATTTTATATTTAATACTACTAGTATTTCGAGAGTATCAGAATCTTCCACCGACAGGTGAAGTATTGAACTGACACAGAAATATAGTATTTTTTATTGGGGTTAACCTTAGGTAGACTGTTAAATTTGCAAAAATTCACAGGAATTTTTAGGGAAAAATCAATGCAGGTAGTTTTTATATATTCAAGAACACATTCATATTTGTGAAGTTGTAATTTTTCAGAACAAATAATCTGTGAAATATTTAATAACCAAATTAATTAATCAATTAGAAAGACATACAGAAAAATCTAATTCACGAAAAAATATTAGGTTACTACTGGGATTCGAACCCAGGTCACCTCCTTTCCGGGGCCGGTGCTCTGACCACTAAGCTATAGCAACCCTCTATGTTTCCGTGAATATATCGACCTTATATGTAGTTCTTACTTTTATTAATTGATTAATTTTTATTTTTGTCCATAGAGCAATCCACTTTTTTGATACGGTAGTTGAAATTACTTTGCAATGCCACCGCTAGATGGACGCCATGATTAATTGAATAATTCATTTTTATTTGGACATACATTTATACAACAGATATTATATATTCAAGAACACATTCATATTTGTGAAGTTGTAATTTTTCAGAACAAAGTTCTGTGAAATATTTAATAACCAAATTAATTAATCAATTAGAAAGACATACAGAAAAATCTAATTCACGAAAAAATATTAGGTTACTACTGGGATTCGAACCCAGGTCACCTCCCTTTGCTATAGCTTGCTATAGCTTAGTGGTCAGAGCACCGGCCCCGGAAAGGAGGTGACCTGGGTTCGAATCCCAGTAGTAACCTAATATTTTTTCGTGAATTAGATTTTTCTGTATGTCTTTCTAATTGATTAATTAATCAGCTAGTTTTTTTTTGTATAAAGGGATTATTTAAATTGGATATAATAATTTTTTTTTTCGTAATTAAAAATGGATCAAGACATGATTTTATGGAAAAACAATCTACATGTTCTCTTCTTCAGGATTGTTTGTGTACTAAAATTGAAAAAGATAAACCATGCAAGTATGTTACGGAGAGGGGAGGGGGGAGGGGTTGGTTGTGTTAATTATGTCATCTGAAGGGGATGAAATCTAAAGTGCAAAAATATTCAATAGTGGGCTGTGCACAAATTTTGTCTGGTTATTTATTACATTTGAATTAATATTAACACTTTTCCTAATTTCTAGTATTTCTAGATTATTTATTTGTGAGATCTTAAAATTAATGTGTAAAAAATTTAAACCTGTATTTAAATTAAATGTACGGTCATATTCTATCAAATGTTTTGCCAAATCAAATCAAAAGCTTTAACATTTTTTGCAAAATTACAAATCCAGTAGCATTTCTGATCAAAAACTGTATAAAGTCGATTTTTTGAAATCGGCTGTTCACATGTCATTTAGAATGTGTGAGAAATCCGTAATCCGGATGATAGAAAATGTCCGTAAATCCAAATCTTCAACATTCGTCGACAAAACAAGAATTCCCGCTCGTTGAACAAGACGTCGCCAATTTTTCTTCCCGTGTCATTTGGCTCCAGCGAAAGGTCCGCCAGGGTCTCTAGTTCCGACGTTCTTAATTTGATCCGATTATTCTTCTACCCCCGATCCCGGGAGGGGTGCTAATTTACTACGCCTCCAGCGTGTGGGATGATGTTTTTATGGGATCTCGTTAATAATTTACCAAGTCACCCTCCTGAAAGAGGTTTTGAACGTTTTTTACCCAAATTTTCTATTTTTTAGGTGGTTTAATAAGATTAATATTTCTTTCACGTACGCACCGAAGACTCTCTTAATATAAATTATTGATTTTCATATCAAGTGGGAAAATTTTTACGTAAAAATAATTATTTTTAGAACTTTATAAATCACTAGCTGTTTATACCCGACGTTGCACGGGTTAAAGATTAAGTTTAAAATAAATTTATGAGGGTAAACGAAAGTTCGATTCGAACGGTATAGATTTGCATCGAAAATATATCAGGGGAAGGGGAAAGGGTGAAAGAATAGGGGGGATATGTCACCAGTGTTAAACGCTGAGTCCTAAAGAATAAGTTTCCAAATTTTGTGTCCGATCGGTCAAACGGTACAGATCTGCATCAAAAATATATCAGGGTAGGGGAAGGGTTAAAAAAATAGGGGGAAATGTCGCACATAATACCCGCCAAGACCTTAAGAATAAGTTACAAATTTTGAGTCCGATCGGGCAAATGACACAGATTTGCATTGAAAACGTATTAGGAGAGGGGAAGGGTTAAAAATAGGGGGAAAATGTCACATGTTTTACCCGCCGAGTCCTTAAGAATAAGTTTCCAAATTTTGAGTCCGATCGGTCAAACGGAACAGATTGGCATCGAAAATATGTCAGGGAGAGGAGAAGGGGCAAGAGAAGGGGTTATCGGATGGGGAGGTTGTTATAAGAAAAACATACATTCAGTAAAAATATCACAAAGGATTATCAATAAAATAAAACTGAAAAAAAAATCTACATTTCCAACAAAAGATCTCTTTAAATTGTTTCCAGTACCAAACGTAGATGATATTTTCAAGCAAGTTTCCATATTAAAAATATGTAAAGAAAAAAACCTTACAGAAAACCAAGAATACTTCAAACTTATGAGACATGGAAACCAATTCATAATGCCTAAATGTAAAAAAAATACAAATGCAGCATCACTATATTTATAAAGTCATTAATTACTATAATAACTTACCTATCGAGATACGATGCATCAGTAACCTCTCAAAGCAAATCAAAAAAATTAAAATTTTCCTAAAATCAAACTTAAATTCATAAATCACATAAACCTATACCTTTTTTCAAAATAACTCCTATACTTTAATTATCAATTTACCTTTTTACTGTATTAATAAATAACTTGTATACACTATGTACCTATATTTTATAACAAGGAATAAGAACTATGGCTCCCTCATCAGACTCAAGAGCTTCTCTTCACTGATGAGGTCTACATGACTACCAAGTATTTAAAAAAAATGTTTAATCTGATATGTTATATATAAGAACTGTATTTGTACCATAAATAAAATAAATAAAAAAAAAAGGGAAAAATTTTGTCTACGTTACCCGTCGGGTCCCAAAGCATAAGTATGCAAGTTTTGAGTCCGGTCGGTCAAACGGTACAGATTGGCATTGAAAATATGTCAGGGGGAGGGGAAAGGATAAGAGAATAGGGGGAAAATGTTGCTTATGTTACCCACTGGGTCCTAACGAATGAGTTTCCAAATTTTGTGTCCGATCGGTCAAACGGTACAGATTTGCATCGAAAATATGTCAGGGGGAGGGGAAGGGATAAGTCCTAAAGAATAAGTTTCCAAATTTTAAGTCCGATCGGTCGGACGGTTCAGATTCGCATCGTAAATAGGTCAGGGGGAGAGGAAGGGGTAAGAAAATAGGGGCGAAATGTTGCCTATGTTACCCGCCGGGTCCCAAAGCATAAGTATGCAAAATTTGAATCGAATCGGACTAACGGTGTGGATTTGTATAGAGAACAGACAGACAGACAGACAGATACACATACAGACAGACAGACAGATACACATACAGACAGACATACAGACAGACATGCGAATTTTCGTTAATACTGGATTTATAAAAAAAGGAAGTTACGCACTTTTTAGTGTATGCGTCCAATGTCTGAAAAGATTTAAAGGAAAATACAGAATTTAAAAATTTATATAATATACAGAAAAGTGCATAGATAATCCATAGCGGTATTATCTAATAATGTACTTGTTCATGACTCAATTTTTTAAGTCGAGTAGCTTGTTGGTCTTCTGGTTAGGACTCTCGCCTCATGATCCAAAGGTCGCGGGTTCAAACCTCACTCCAAACCAGCAAGTTAGTCCTATTTTCATAGCACAAGCGTTTAGCTTAGTTTGAAAGTAGTAAGAATATTGATGTGACAAGTATTTCATGTTAGCATCTCTATTTAAAAAAAAGTATATATTAGGTCCTTACATATGAAATTGACGTTTTACCGTACTGGCAAATTTGATCTCAAATATCTTCTCTTTGGTTAGGAATTCCAAATCCAAATTTTTACAGCTATTTAATCATGTATTTGTGTTTTGAAAATTATAATTCATTTGTTTTTTCCTCAATTGTTTTTTTCTTTGCGTCACTCAGTTTACAAAATGAAAAACTTGAAATATCGCGTTATTTACGAGTACGAGTTCCACCGTGGCACCAGTGCTGCAGAAACGGCTCGAAGGATTAATGATGTGTATGGCGACGGTGCCGCAAAAGAAAACACAGTGCGTTTTTGGTTCCAACGTTTTCGTTCTGGAAATTTCGACCTGCAGAAAGGGCCCCGTGGACGGCCGGAGACCAAAGTTGATAATGAAGAATTGAAGGCTATTGTGGAAGCGGAATCCATCGCAAACCACATCCGAGTTAGCTACAGGCTGCGGTGTTAGTGATAAAACTGTTTTAATCCACTTGAAGCAAATTGGTAAGGTGAAAAAGCTTGAAAGGTGGGTACCTCACGAATTGAGTGAAGCAAATCAACAAACGCGAGTTACTTGTGAGCGTTTGGTGGACTAGTGCTGGTGTCGTTCACTACAGCTTTCTTAAATCTGGCCAGACGATTACGGCAGATGTCTATTGTCAGCAACTGCAAACCATGATGGAAAAGCTAGCTGCTAAACAACCGAGGCTGGTTAATCGCTCTAGGCCACTGCTGCTTCATGACAACGCTAGACCACACACTGCACAACAGACGGCTACCAAATTAGAGGAGCTTCAATTGGAATGTCTAAGACATCCACCGTACTCTCCGGACCTTGCCCCAACAGATTACCATTTTTTTCGAAATTTGGATAACTTCTTGCAAAGGAAAAAATTCAACTCCGATGGGGCAGTCCAAACCGCCTTCAAAGATTTTATTGATTCCCTTCCGAATGGTTTTTTTAGTAAAGGGATCGATGAACTACCTATGAGATGGCAAAAGTCCATAGATAGCAATGGTACATACTTTGATTAAATAAATATATTATAATAAAAAAAAATCGACTTTATGTTCCTCCCATACTAAACGTCAATTTCATATGTAAGGACCTAATATTTATTATATGGTTAAGATATAATCTTAAGTATTGTTAAGATATGTTGTCATTCCAGTAGACTACCAAATAATTCACATTTACAATTTTAATTCACATTAGTGTAAAAATATTTATGTAATCCGTACCCCACATTAAGTGTACCTACGTATTTATATGTTAAAAATGAACTATTAAATTGTGTATATTTTTTTTTCTACACTATGAATTTTTAATTTATGTTGCTATTAATAGTCATTCTAGCCACAAAAAACATTTTTCTTCATCAAGGTGATCTTTAAATTTTTAAATAATAATAAAAAATTAACATACCTAACTTCTTCTTCTTCTTCTTCAATGGCTCTACAGCTCATATCGAGCCTTAGCCTCCATCAGTCCTGACCTCCAACTCCTTATGTCTCCCACTGCGGCCCTCCAGTCTGATCACCCGCAGTATGATCTTTTAATTTTTGTCTACCTTCACCTGACTAAATTAATTAAAACGTTAATATAAAAAAGGTATATATGTCAAAACAAAATTTTACACGAGAAAGAAAAACACTTAACACATTAATAACCAGAACTTAATTTTTTTATTTACTCGCCAGTGATGGATATTAATTACTCCCTTTATATTAATTCGTGGCGTCTGCTTGCTTGCTTGCCGGCTTTCTGTCAAAAAAAACGTTGGATCGATTTTTAACCCTTTTCCCGTGATCCAATCGAGCTGAAACTTGGCAAGTAGACTTGTGGCAACGATCAAGAAGATCTATCAAATTTTCGTTAAAAAAATAATTATAGTATAATTTCGGATTTTTAGAAATTTTATTGGTTTTATCAAATTGGAATCATTAGAAAAGTTTGATTAGCAACGGCGGCCCGATAAAGTCGCGGAATATTTTCTAAATTTGAATTACTTCGTCGGTATACATAATAGGTACTTCACTACGAATATCGAAAATCTAAATTGATTGACAAATGTTTTTAGAATTTAATATTCAAAGCATGAAGTGTCTTATCAAAGCTCAAAACACCTGACATTTTAGAAATATATTAAATTACTGTAAGTTTACTTTTATGTTATTTGTTTTAATTCATCTTTAATTGTTGTTATATTTTACAAAGAAAGGGAGTATAATAAAAACTTGGTTTTTATGGGTTACTTTTTTTTACATTTTATTTATATATTCGTGATATTAAGCACGTTAGGCCTGAATAGTTGATCACATTTTAGCAAAGTGGAGTTGAAATCATGAAATATGAAATACAGTACGTGGTGTATACGGTTGTTTAGACCTTAACAATAAAATCACTTTGTGACCTCATGACCTTAGTCATATAGTATGTTATACAGACCTTTTTTATGGAAAAGCCTTCAAATATACTTTTTCATATATAAAATTTCAGTGGTTTTGCATTATTAATTCGACACATCATAAATAACAACGTATCTTTGATATCAAAACAATGTCTACGGAATTAGATGATTGGATATTTAAGATTATATAAAATATGAAATTTGTTGCCCAAATTTCTCTTGTGTCTGTTATCGATCGTCAAGCAATGCTTTAGACAAATTTTCGAATAATATTTTGAAGCTATCAAAACGACTTCTGGAAAGGTAATCAAAGATAGAGTTGAATCTAATTTTGAAACACAAGTACTCATTTTGGTAATAATATACGTCTAACTCAAGTAACCCATTAGGTACCATCGTCCGTATTTCAGAACAGTTTGTCAAAAAATTTTTTATCAAAAAAGTGGTCTCAAATAGCATTATTTGTCTTCGACTGCCAGAAGACCAATTATGCTATTTTGAGTTATTTGTTTTGTGCTGAACGAGCAACAGCTCTCGTAAAAGTGCTTGATGATCTATGCAATAAAGGTAGCAACTAATTTTTTGTATTCTACTACTCAAAAACGTTTTTCATGAAGTTATAGTATCGCACAATGTAATCATAACTATGGATGAAATAAAGGCTTCCTCTTATATGTGTTAAAATTTAAGTAAAATTAATGTTTCATATTTTTATTTCATCATTTTATTCGATATAAATTAGTGAAATCCCCACCAAGCTACATTTTTTTATATGGGGCATAACATAGGCATGCTACGACCTATATTAAATGTTTAAAAATGAGGGATAATGTTTTGTCTTTTTTTTAATATTAAATTGTTTGTGTGAGTCCGTACGAATTTTATGCTCGACCCGCTTTTACAGAATGTATAAAAATGTCATAAATCTTACCTGAAGAAAATATAACACAAACAAATGTAGACCACTAATGATATCAACAACCGGAACTTATTGGGTTGAAATAGTTGCTAGAACGTTTGACTGAAAGTTTTGCGGTGTTATTTTGGTTTTAGTTTAAATCCTTAATTAAGTTTTCAAACTAATAAGCACGCGTAGCAATTCAACACAGTGTTTAATTTTTAAAGGATGTCATCGGCAGTCACCGCGCAGAAAGGGGTTAGTCCTTTTAACGCGCCTCTTGCTACCTCGCGGCCGAGTTCCTTCTGCTTGGCTCCTTTGTACGGCAGCCTCCGCACGGGCGCTGTCGAGTCAGAGATTGGCGGCGGGAAGAACTCTAATTAGCTCGACTTTAACGTTGGTGAGTCTCTTTGGTAATTGGAAGATGAAACCAATTTCGCATTTTACTCAAGCGACTCGAATGAGTATAAAAACGATCAGAAGTTTCTTCAAATGTAAATTCAACTGTTGGATTTTAATGTTTATTTGCCTTGGGAATGGTGCTCAAAGATTTGTACATAGGATATGTTTTTCGGAAGCTTCCCTGGTAAAATAGTTCACAAAAGCTGTATCAAAATTATTAAATAAATCATTATTTATTTTCCACTAAACTAAAGCACAAGCTGTGATTTAAAAAATCTGACAATTTTTGGAGTAAACTACCAAAAATACATAATCTATTCTATCCATTACTATTACTAAAATACATTAAAATGCATGTAAAAAAGCCATTACTGACGATACGCAAGATTTCGCTATTTTCACAGCCTTAACTCGCGTCCGAGATGACGCTTACGAAACTAATGCTACCAGATAACAGACACAGCGTACTACGATTTCGCTATAATTTTACTTGTTGTGAATGTTGGCTAAAATTGAAGCAAATGAAATATGATTTCAACAATTAGGGATCACAGTTCATTACGATTAACAGAAACGGCGAGTTTATTCATATTTGTGTTTATGTAAAAAAATAATTCGGTAAAATTTTATGTTGATTTTGCTTATATACTTTTTGTTGTAATGAATAAATGTATATACACATTGACGTAGACACGGGAAGTAGCTTTGGGAGGCGATTAACACTGGAAATTAATTAATTTTAATTTATAACCAAAAAAAATCACTGAACACGAATTAAATTGTAGCACTATTCATAATTTTATAGTCGCTAAATGTCTCACAAATATTTCACACACTTATTATTTAACTATTTCTTAATTCGCATTAATTAACGCTGTCTCTATCACTTAGATCGCTTCACGTAAATTCCGTTCAATGTTCGCTCGTAGAAACTACTCACCCCGGTATTCTTCCTTTATTTTTCTGGTATCACTATCACACTGAATTTGCTTACTTACTAATATCGGGTGTTGTAATATCACGAATCACTGTCACAATTGCTTACGCGTCGAAAATGTTACCGTGTTATCGTCACGAACTGAATTGCTTGAACCCGCGTCGCTTGACTCCTTTTATAGCTGAATTCCTTCGAAAGGTTTGTTCTTGAGGTAACGAGAAGCCTGTAGAAAGTTCTAGGTTTTTCCATGAAGCATTTTGGGGTGTTTAATGGATTCTTCAAAAAAGAGAATGCGATCATGCCTCATTGACTCTGTGTTGCGTGCTTAATATTCAGTTAATAATTTCTGACCGCCGTTGCGTGATACAGTTGTATTATTATAAGTATCAGTAGGTACACAGTCTCGCTACAAATTAAATTTATTTATTTAAATCTGAAATTTAAACAGTCCGTCATTTTTGATGGGTCATAGTGATGTCATGATACCTATTAAGCGTGTCTTTTTATTTTATATTTTAATTTATTTAACAAGGAATTTATAAATAAAATTTCATTTTAATACAAAAAACATGCTAGTGCTATTAAAATATAAATAAATTTGATATAATGCTATGTAACACATGAAAACTTTTAATGGCAAATTGATACATTTCACTAAGAATATATGGCTAAATAACGTACGTATTATGAAGAAACTAAAAAAATGCTAACAATGTCTTTTGTCAGAAATTTGAAATGTGAAACATTGGATTGAAAGTTTGTAACAAGCACGTTATACTATTATGAGTGATTTAAATTTTACTATAAGTAAATTACTATTAAAATAACAATATGTTACGCAGGTAAGTAATTATATGATTCATAACGATTGATTTTAAAAATAAAAATATCATATTGGTATTTCATCCGTTTTATAAGATATTGATTTTTAAAAAGATTTTAAATAAATAAATATTTTAATTATTTAAATAAATTATTTTAAAAAAACATAATAATGTGTTTTATTAAGGTAAGGTAAGAAATAAGATGGCGAGTTTGACAAAGTAACGATATTTTAAACTACAACGTTTACGCAGGGGAAATGCTGATACAATTAGCACAGTTTCCCTCTCTAAACACGAGCTGTTCTGCTTTTTTAGAGAGGTAGCACATAAAAAAAATTATTGTTACAACTATTAATGTGTTTCTCCTATTTTATAGCGCACTGTTATTAATTAAAATATTTAATTTTAAAAAAAATCGTAGTTGAGCGCAATAACGATGTAAAGAAATGAAAAACAGGACTTTATTATTAAAAATGTTTATGAAATTGTCATAACTAATGATTTAGAAACATTGACATTTATGCAAGATCTTAGTACGGGTCTTAAAGATGAATTCAGTTAAAGTAGGCCATCTATATTAAGAAGTGAGTTTAGGGTTCTTGGAATTAAATAGTGTTACGTGTGAATGTTTATTTTTTCCGGAGAGAAACTCCACAAGCAAATAAAAGTACATAAGTAAAAACAAAAAAAACGTCTGTAGAAGTATGTCTTATATATCCGCGTTCACAGTCTGTTAACCTAACTGTTCAACCTGACCTTGCAATATTGTCATAACCAAAAACACAACATGACCAACATACATGAATTCATGGCGTAATTATTTATTTGACAGCGACTGGACATTAATCAAAAAACGGAATTAGGTCAAGCATGTACAAAAACTATGATATTGTATTTTAACAAGGAAAAGCACTTGTACGACAAACAATAACTAATGAACAAATACACAATCAGCCTGCACGTTTGACTAAAATGAAATATTATGAAATGATTACGAAATTAAAATCGGAACTGCTTGAGTTGTTTTTTTGTACATACATTGAAAAAATCAATGATATAATAAACAGTAGATACGTTACAAGCGTAAAATTGTGACAAGTCAAAAAAAAGCCTTACTTGAATTTGTTACGAAAACGCCGACTACGGAAACTACGCCGAAAAAAAGTCACGGGGAAAAAGGACCAGAGTATCGTACACTATTGTAAGAATGAGTATGTTATTTTAGTCACCGTGACTTCAAATTACCTGATTTTTACGTGATTACTTGATTATGTGATTTGTTCTGTCTTTGAATCCAATATTTGCTACATTTGAAAACCGGTTAGTATAAGAATAACGTGTCTATTTTATAATACGTCAATGGAAAAAATATATACTTATTTTGTTATAAAATGACTCAGAAAAACATTTGAACTCGTTTTTTTTATTTGAATCATGAAAAAAATAACGATTCACTATCGAAATTAGCGACTCACACATAACTTTTTTCAATGGAAATTCAATTGAAATATAAAATCTTTAAACTAACGCCGTACAAATTATGGAAATGTCAGACAGCATATCTCACAACCACCACCTTAAATTGATGTGACGTGCTGTTACTCTTTGTATGAATTGCTTCTATCTTGTAAATCTCATTACGCAAAAGTCCCTGAGCGTTCGACGCGTCTAACCTCGCTGTGTGCTTAGTTCATGCTAAATTGTAATTATATTAGAGTTGCTACAATTTATGTGACGGCAACAACCATACAAAATAATTATTCTGCTGTCATTGAAGTAAATGTGGGTTAACCAAATATTTTTTTATTTTTTAAATATTCTAGCTTGTCCATTCTCCAAAAAAAATCTTAGAAAAATTTGAAAAGTCGTCAAAGTTGTAATCAAACACGCCATACTAGCAACTAGCGGAAATACTTTTTATTTTATTTACATACGCATGTACAAAAAATCATGCATGCGTATGAATGTGACTTCATTTCTATATAGAAAAATCTCCAACATTGGCTGCACGAATCAGATAATTTTTTCCCTCCCGATTTCTCATGCTCATGATCTCTAGGAAAAAATGGTAAACCTGAAAACGAAGTCAGATAAAGGAAAAAGGCAGCTCATGCAGCATTGAATGCGTTTTTTTTGCGAGGAAAACCTGAATCTAAAACTTTGGCGAAGAATAGTCAGATGCTATGCTTGGTCCGTGCTTTTGTATGGAGTTGAATCATGGACCCTCAAAATAAGTAACATGAATCGACTTGAAGCATTAGAAATGTGTTTGCATCGTAGAATATTGCACATACATGGTCAGCAACTCAGATGTGCTCTAGATAGCCAGAACTGAGAGAGAAGTAACTAACTAACTAACTAACCATCACGCCGTTTCCCCGCAAGGGTAGGCAGAGAAGATTGAATGCCACACTCTTCTATCCTGGCGCACCATTTTTGCTTCGGCCACATTCTTACATCTTCTCATACAAGTTCTACGGTTGTTGCGGCTTGAAACAGGGCCATCCTCAAATACTTGTAGTATCTGATCGTGACAATTATTTCACGGACGCCCTCCATTCTTGTTGCCTTCAACACTTACCTCATATATTTTCTAATCCATCCTTTCCTCGTTCATACATTACACATGACTTCATACATTATACATATCTGCCACTTTATAGCCAGAATTTCTAATTTGTTCATTCCTCACTCTATCGAACAAAGATTTTCCACATAAGCATATAATAGTGACAGCATTTCCACCGCATTCAGTCTAATTTCATTCCTCTTTTGGCAATTCCAGGCTGAGCTATTGACAAATATCGTAGTCATGCTTGGATCACGTGCTTAGAGAGGAGACGACCTTTGGCATTTGATCATTATGGACAAGATCATGGGAAAATACAAAGTCGTATAAGGATAAGGATGGTGAGAGAACAGTTTCGAGTCTACGGATAAGGATGGTGGGAGAGCTATTTCGAGTCTAGGGATAAGTATGCTGGAAGAGCTGTTTCTAGCCTAAGGATAAGGATGCTAAGAGAGCTGTTTCGAGCCTAGGGATAAGGATGCTAAGAAAACTGTTTCGAGCCAAGGGATAAGGATGGTCGAAGAGCTGTCTAGGGATAGAGAGATGTAATATGTTTATGATAAGTTTTATGGCGCCGTTTTGCACAAAAGACATTCTCATTATCCGTCCAGCTCTCATGCTTTGATGTGATCTGCGTTGGATTCAAATTTAAATTATTTTGATTACTTTGAAAAATCTTAAAGATATTTCATCAGTATAATACATATTTAGGTAAAAACTTAATCATTAGATGGCATAATAAAATATTTCAGAAATCCATATTCTCGTTAATCGGATAAGTAAGGTTGCATTGTACCAGACTATTTTATTCCTTTGGTAAACGTTATAGTGTGAACATATAAAACTAATTTTTACAAAAAAATTAATCGTGGATGTGCAGCCGTCAACAATGTCTATAACAAAGTATATAAATACTGGCCATCGTCGTACAGGGGCAGTCAGTGACTTCTAAATCACTTCAACAAATTATAATGACTTATTTTATTATAGCAAATTAAATTATTAATAACAATCGCCTCAGTATCTACTTAATCAAGTTAGGTAATATATTTAGGAATATTTGATGTTTGTTCAATATATTATCCTACAGTTTATATTACATTTGCCGTTAGTTATAGAGAACGGCTTTTGCACTAGTTTAATTTAATTAGATCTTGATAAATCATATTTAGTAGACTAATTGATTAGAACCTTTGATTGAGCAAGGGTTCATCGGGGTGGAAAATGAGCAATCGTTACCTGTAATCGGGTAGGTGCGCGCCTAATATGTGAGTACATTATTTAACCGTATTTCATACACATAATGTTCCACCGAGAAACATTTGCGTACACCTTTTGAAACACTAAAACTAATTGAGAAATTTATAAAAGGTGTCACAACAAAAGCGCAAGATTTAGTGTTTTAATAAAACACATCATTTATTCGAAAAGGGTGATATTTTTATTTAACTACATAATGCACACATTGCGATGACGGTGTATAATTTATCAGTAAATCGGTAAATATCTTAATTAAATGCTAGTTTTCTGTTAATTTACCCGTAGTTGTGATTGTGTCAAATCGAAAAATAAAAGGAATATATCAATGTACAAAAAAATAGGTAAAACATTTTGATAAAAACAAATAAATACAAATTTATATTAATTATACATAAAGATTATATAATATATAAAGGAAACCAGCTGCTTGTTAATGCCATTTAATTATAACTATAAATCGATTGAATACACAGTGTCTATAAATAGTTCATATTTTTGTTAAGACAATACATAAAACAGTAATCATATAAAATATATCCCATTGTTTACTTCAAAATTATTTAAATAATTTATGGAATAATTGCGATAAAGAGACACGAAAAATTTAATTATTGAAGAAATAAAATTACGAAAGATGCACCTGGACTTTACAAAACGACAGAGTACACTAAATCGTATTTGTTGGAAGACAAAGTAGCCACAAAGGGATACCTAAATAATAATTAGTAAAGTATCTTTACCTTGTTAAGTGATTTTCAAGATGGTTAATTTCGAATCTCTAACGCAGGTGCGCGCATTAAACATATAAAGGCAAAAATAAACAAAAATTCTGGCTATAAAAAAACATAAAACACTCAACGATGCAGCTTTCTGCAAATATCATCACAGTATAATTATAAATTATAAAGAAATAGAAAATAGTTTTCCGAAATAACCGGTACTTAGAAATTTATTTACCGCTATTGCGGTAATTAAATTAAACCATAGTTACCGATTAATCGATTTAATAATTTCGGTAATGCGTGCTCTTATTGCGATTAAGTGTGGAACTCAACATCCATCAAATATCCTTACAAATTTGCTGGCACAGTCTTGCTATTTTGTGAAAGTTTTTATTATTAATTTACTTATCTATGAATAAAACACAACGTTGCTTGCTTCACACAATGATACTTTAATTTAATATATCAAAATGTTTTCGATGCTTACTGCATCATCTTCAGTAATAAACTAACTCTTAAGACCAGAAGACATTTTATTTACTACATGGGGCGGGGTGGTCGGGAGCGGAGGAGGGGGAGGGGTAAGCGAAAGTAAACAACGTTGTGTTTTATTCATATTTAAATACGATGAACTTGTACAAAGTTTATCGCAAAAATTTCGAAATATTATTTAATTTACTTTTGTAAGTTTTAAGCATTTTGTGTTAGATATCCAGAGTAAGCCTTCTCCTATCATTTTCCTCTGCTTTAGTGGACTAGCTCTCCCATTCACTGTGTCCGATGAGTCTCTTTGTGTACTCATTTAATCCACGTAATCCACTCATTCATTCTCTACATGCATGTAGACCATTTCCACTTCAAATAGGCAACCATGTTCACGATATCACGTCAAGCCGTATTATATTTCGCATTGACATAAGCTGTTCATGTCAAGGTATAATGTATATACGAAAACAAAGCATTTCACGTAAAGGCAAAAAACAATACAGGCAAAAAGAATTTTTTTTTATATAAAGTATATTTAATTCTGTATTTAATTTTGTTAAATTGTATAGGTATACAAGAATGAAAAATTTTATGTTAAGATTTCACGTTAAGGTACTTAGATGAAAGATAATGCACTAACGGTTCATTCTACACACGCTAAAAAAAGCATTCCAAATTAAGGTACGTTGTGTAAACAAAATATACAGCATTTCATATAAATGCATATGTATAGCTTCATGTGTTGTAAATAATTTCATATTAAGGTTTATTATTTACATTCAAAATAAAGTTATCTACGTTAAGGTATACACGTAAAACCAGGCACTTAACGTAAAGATATATTGAATCGAATTAAGCATTTGAAGTTAAGTTAATATAAAGATATATTATAGATGTCTCATAGAGACAAAATTATATTTTTAATGGGAAATTAAGTATAAAAATCTTTGGGTGTTCATAGGGCTTACGACCTATAGTTCGGCTGGCTAAAGTAATCACATTACACAATGTAACGTTCGCCATTTACATCCTTGATGGAATACCACATCTATTGTATTTTTGGAAGTTGTATATGTATTTAAGTTTTACAATACATAGGGGAGAGGCGTACATAATGACATAGGCGGGTCAAATGGCACACCTACTTTTCTCCGAAAACGCTAACGTAAACTTTGCCATGCATTCCTCTAAAGAACCGCTTAGTAACAGGTCGTAACCTGTGGTGGCGCCAGTCGCGTCCATTGGGCCGTTTGGTGCGGACATGCGTTTGTTTGATTTTTGCAGTGACGAGTTTCAAGCAGATAGATTTCCTTTCTCGCAGAAGTAAGTATTTTTGAACGTTCATTTGTTTGTGATTATTAATTTGATTACAAATAGATTAAATTACTTCGATAAACTTTTGATAACACAAAATTCTACGTAAACTTTCAGTTATTGTTTTCTAAATTTGAAGGCTATTAGGCGGACAAAATGGCATACTTCTTGTTCGGGTAAAATGGCATAACATCCAATGTACTCCGACATACAAATATTAATGTTCCAGTTTATTAACCTCAACGCCAAATATAGAAGAAGCAAAAGCAAAATCCGCTCCTCCACCTGTTTCAAAGAGAAACACGCGAAAGATCTCAAAAAATTTGGATTTTAGTTCCGACAGTGAAAATGATTATTCTTCCTTACAAACTCATACTGAAGTCGGGGATGATAATAAAGATTGTCCTTGTGTTTATTGCAATGACTTTTATTCCAGGCCTAGAAAGAAATCAGCCCATGCATCATGTGCCAATGTTCCGAAAAAGACAAAACGTTTGTAATCGACTGATTTTTGTTACAAATTTTGTATGTCATTTTGTCCACCCCACGTGTGTCATTTTACCCACCTAGGGCGGGCAAAACGGTTTTTGTTCAAGTTTTTTAAAATGTTTAGTAATTCTATTGTTTTTGTATTTAGTTGATTGATCTCTATAATTCTAATTAGGTATGAACCAAAGCATACATTGTTAATTAAAATGTTCAATATTAATAATAAATAAAGATTTGATGAATGATTTTATAACTAGTATGTCATTTTGTATGCTTCTTCCCTATGTGTAATGGGTGAAACGATAAGACACTGGCTTCTCACGCCGAGGTCACAATTAATAAGCCTGGATGTGTGCCGATTCCATAATTCGGTTTTAGTGTTTTTTGTGATGTGTGCCGATTCCATAATTCGGCTTGTTGACCTGGTGAAACGTAAAGATGAAAAAAAAATTTATTGTGACTCCACCGGAGATCGAGCCTGGAACCCCCGGTAAGATAAGTCAGTGTCATGCCCACATAATTTATACATGCAAAATAAAGAATTACGCGTTATGTTAAAATGTATACCTACCTACCTACAACCAAAATAAAGAATTTCACGTTATACTATAATGAAGGTTGGTAATATGAATTAAAATAAAGCATGTCACGTTTAATATATATTATAAAATAAATCATTTCATAAAATATAACAAAAAAGAGCATTTCACCTTAAGTAATAATAAGTTAATGTAGGTACACACGAAAAAAAAAAATTTCACGTTAAGGTCTAATATATACACGCAAAATAAAGAATCTCATATTAAGATACATTCGCGCAAAATAAAGCATTTCATGTTAAGGTGTGTATAACAGTATATAAAATTAAACAGATACAACCAGACGTAACCTGTCAGAATCTTGTAACTTTATAATACAATATGTGCGCGACGTGCGCGGACGATGGTTTTTTCTGCTCTGTGCAACTTCAGCGGAGTTTTCTCTCAGTTCCCTTGTTCTTTCTGGACAGAGAAAAGCTCCGCTGAAGTGTGAATTTCAGCGATCTGCCCCGCTGTGTTCTGTGATCGATCCGGAGGTAATCTTTGGGGACATCGGTGGTAATATGTAGGTAAGTAGTGGGTGTTCAGAAGTATCCCTCTCAGGAAAAATGAAGTAATTAAATAAATTAAGTAAAATGGTCATAAAAACAGAAAATATATTAGTGACGTGCAAAATTTATAAATTGAAGGTGTCCCTATAAAAATGGTCTATATAGTAAATCAGGTCTCAAAGTGATTATTTGTTTAAAATGGTCTATATAACTGTACGCACCATGTGCGGTATTTTATTTTTCATGATTTCAACTCAGTCTTGCCGGAATTCAACCTCAAAAGTTGCCTAACGTGTAAAAAGTTAACATATTCGTCTGGTAGGAACAAATATGATGGATAATAATATTCTTAGGATTTCACGGCCACTCAGAATCTTCAGGTTTGTGTTTTCTGGGGTATTATGCCGTGTTACTACGACCTTTCGGGCCTCAGGACTGATGATGGACCCTGCAATGGGATCCGATACGTCAGCCCGAAAGGTCGTAGTAACACGGCATAATACCCCAGAAAAAACAAACCTGAAAAAAATATGATGGATGTTGACAGTTTGACTATGTCAGTGGGATTGCTTAACAATATGAATAAGCAAAAAAAAAAAACGTAAAATGAATGCTCATAATTGGCAAATGAATATTAGAAAATAATACAAATTGAAATTCTGTTTCTATATCTCTTCAGATAAATTAAATTATTGCATACAGACCTTTTTATAGGGACGCCTTCATTTAATTAGTCAGGTGCAGGTAGGTATGTTAATTTTTTATATTATTCAAAAATGAGAGATTACCCTTATCAAGGAATTTGTGTATGAAAAAAATACACATTGAAGTAAAATCATTTTTTTACGTAGGGATGTATTTAATTATTAAACTTCTACTTTTAGGTAAAATAAATTTGTGCTTACATTTCTTATATTTTTAATAAAAAGAAAACACTTTGTATGAAATCACTATTCATTGAATAATCAACATGTTTCAGGGTCAATGGTCCCTTCATTAGGATACAAAGTGTATTAAAATCAAAATTTTAATTAAAGACATTAATAAAAACAAAAAATAAATATATATTGAATCCATCTATCCATCCTCAGCGTTGCAACCTTTGGTGGGTCCTAGCTGCCTCCAAGAAAGTCCTCCCTGCTGCTCTGTCGCTGGCTGCCATTTTCCAAATTTTCTGCAGGCAGTCCGCGACACCATCATACCACCTCCCGATATATTGAAGTTGAATAAAAAATTTGGAACCAATGTGAAAACAAATTTAAAACGCAATTTTCTACAAAAAAAAAACATCTAAATATCATTCAAATCATTCGGTTTCTCAAAAATATGAGCTTTTTTATTCTATGTTAAGAAGATTGTTTAATGTCCTCTTATCCGAGATATCTTCGAACAAGATGCAATTCATAATAGTTTTGTTACTTAATCAATAGAAGAAATGTTAAATAAAAAGTTTTATTCTTTGTGAAAGAAGGTAGTATTTTAAATTAATAAGTGACTGAAATGTAACTACTTGTTGTATATTTTTAAAATGGGCGTTATCTAAAAATGATGACGAAAAATTTAAAGACGCGATAAAATTTCATTTAAAATAAAAATGAATAAAATACATTTTCTCAAGAAGTAAATCTATAGTGATTAAAAAATTACTTAATTAGTTATCAATTCAGACCTAAATAAAAATATATATAGTGATGTACATAAAAAAAATATTTTTGAAATATTGCTGTATTTTTTATTATTTATTTTTAAATGCGATCGCTGATTCGCATACGTCAAAAATCTTTAATTGATAGACTGATAGATGAACAAATTAAAAGTGAAATAATTGCTGGCTGATAAAATAAAGAAAAGATCACCGAGATGGTGTGGTCATGAGCGAGGAAAGGATGGTTAAGAAATATATGAGGCGAGTATTGAAGCTATGTAGCAGAAATAGCGGGAGTCCACAAAATCCTTGGCAAGATTAGATACTGCGAATATTGGAGGATGATCCTGTTAAGGATTTCAACAAGCGTAGAGCGTGCATGACAAGAAGATGTGCGCATGTAGTCGAAGCAAATGTGGTATGGTTAGATAGAAAAATGTGACATTCTATCCTGTTTACCTTTCCCGGCTGAGAATTAATGGTATTAGTTAACTATTATGGAAAATATATTCATAGTCTTCTTATCTAGACCGACGTCTTGAACTAAATGAAAATAATGTTTATAGGGTAAACTACCCTAATCCTGGCAGTCCTCCAATTATTGGAAATTTCGATTTTAAATACGAAATATAAGTATTGCAAGGATAAAAACCGTATAGAAATACCAAAATGTTGAAACTATAATATTTTTCTTTCTGGCAACATTAAAAATATAAACTCTATTATGTATTATTATTCAGTAAATTATTCAGTAAAAAAGAAGCCATTTTAAAATAAATTGTTAAAGTGAGAGTGCTAATCATTACTCATTAAGTATTGATATATTTGCTAATGTGTTAATTTATTAACACCCAACATTTACTAAATGTTCAAGGTAAATTAGTTATGTATGCTAAAATTAAGGGTGCCAATAAATGGATGCCAAAATTTTATTTTTCTCAATATTGGCAGAGGGTGACAAAAATATGATAAAATTTTGAAAAATGTATATAAGTTTTTTTTAAATCATATTAATATAGTCTCTAATTATGAATGCATATTATTTCAAAAAATAAACTTCCTATAGATGTATCCAAAAAATAGCAGGGTGCCAATAATAGATTAGATAGTGCCAATAATTGGCTGTTCGTATAAATATTTATTTTCTCTTCTTACAGTTTAATGGTTTATGTTTTAATTGCCTGTACATCTTCAATAATTGTTTAAGAAAATTGAAACTTGATTATGGAAAACACTTTTCTTTTAAAATAATTTTAGTAAAGGTTGTTGTCTCATGTAAGTGATTTTATATATTTTTTATTTATTGTAGTTAAAAATTTCTAAAACGCTTAGAAAGAAGTAGATAAACCTTTTAAGAGGAAAAGGTATACAATGAATCACAAGAATCAGCTATCAAGATAGTGAAAATGTCTTGAGTAAAAGTAAAAAGTTTGCTTTGAAAACATGTCGATAATCTAAGGCTTGAATATTTTATGACAAAAACCTACATTTTGTCATAAAAAATGAAAAGAAACGTAAACAAAAAGCAATAGGGAAAACAAAAGCTTCAGGAGAAAAAAGTTGGGAGCAAAATAAAAGAATGCAAGAATGATAAGAAAATGCACCATTGAGAAAAAATAATAAATTATTGATACCAGAATCAAAACGTATAATAGTATTGTCCGACATAAACCAGCGTCCATAAACCATGTGGTTACATTTTGAACTCTTTTGAACCTCTCCCTCCTCCCATGTAGCCCTTTTAGTAAGTGGGTTTTGACTTGTTCCCCCCATTCTCCCGAGTGCAATGTGGTTTTTAATTAATTTAATTCCAGAAAAAAATTGTGCTGATTTCTCTTATCTTTTCGCTGCTGCTGTGCTGTTTACTCTTCTCTATTTTAAAATTACTGATTTTGTTCAAACCGATCTACACAGATTTTCCTATCGCGCATTCTCTCTCTTTTTAATTGTGGCTAATAAAATAAATGAAAGAATTACGTAACTCGAATCTGATCCCTCCCTCCCCTCACGTAGCCCAGCGTAGCATTCCATCTAATCCCCCCCCCCTTGATCAGACCACGTGGTTTATAGATGCTCCCTAAAAGGAAACTTTCCATTGTGTAGTAGAAACAACAAAAAAATTTGAAAATTTGAATAATTCACAAGCAGATTCGTCAAAAAACAACAATGATGCTATTTTTGATAAAATTTCGTCAAGTTACAAAAAAATATATTCACTCCTTTGAACTTGGAAGAAATTTTCTCTAGATAACTAAGAAATAATATTGAAAATCCATTTACTGCCATCTTTTAAAATGATATTCCTGTTTTTTATAAAATAAAGTACCCAAATATATTTCTTTATATGAATATGTTTTCGTTATCATGTCATATGTCATATATTTTAAGTACTCTAATATAGTAGTCGTATATATTACCTAGCTGCCTGCATATATGAAGAATTGATCAATTCAAAATGGTGCCAATAATTTGATATTTTTGTGCCAATGTAGGGACAAAGCATGCCAATAATTGTGAAAGTGCAAACATTTTAACTTTTTTTTTTTATAATCTAATAATTATTTTCATAAATAAATTTTACTTTATTTAGAAAAAGGACAAATCCACCAAACTAAAAGAGTGGTCGACTTATAAAACCGGTCTAATATAGGTACATGTTATTCAACAAAGCAAAGTTACAAGGTTACTTTAACTGATAATAATTGGGGGTTTTACACACATTTTAATGGTTCTTTTTTAAATATATGCAAATTTCAATAAACTTATGCAATGAAACAATTAAATTTGTCATTTTCAAATACGAATGCCCAGAATTAAAAGATTAGTGTTTACAATAAACATGTGGTCACAATATTACGTAATAAGTATGTTGATACGTTTTTAGTCTCTTTATCATTATTAAAAGTTTTTCACTTGAATCGTGTAATTTATTTATCTGCGTAATAAATGTATAATCTGCATGATATGTGGAAAACATATTATTTCCCGAAAATGAATTTGTGGATAAAATTCACTCCTGATCCTCATAAATATATACGTTTAAATTAAAACCAAAATGATAAGCAAATGAATAGGTTACTCATATTTTCTATTAATTTTAAAACCACCTGTTCACATTTTTACCAAAGTAGGATATTCTATATATATTCTATTCTATTCTATAATGACACTCGGATTGTTTATTATTTCAGTAAAGGCTTTTGAGAAAATCTGTGTAAACAGATTTACACAGAGCTACTTTAGAGCCAGATTCCTGACAGAATTATGATCCAAAAAGGTTGGGACATCAATGTTATCAATAATCAGTTATAAAGATAAACTATTTTTTCTAAAGCCAAATTTATTTTTAATTAGAAAGAAATATAGAAAAATCAAATCAACGAAAAAACACTTGGCTGCTACCGGGATTCGAACCACGAATGTCCTCTTTATTCTGTTAAAACTACAACTTCACAATAAGAATGTGTTCTTGCATATGACACTTTTTCTAAGTTTGCATTCATTTTAAATTGAATCAGAAACATTAATCATAAGAAGTAGATTCCTGACAGAATTATGAGTCAAAACGGTTATCAAAGTTACCAAGTCACTTGTAGAGATTAACGACTTCTTCTAATTACGATAAATTATAAAAGTCTCACACAGACAAATATATGAGAGACGTATATGGAAGTCTTTTATACGAAGGCTTTAGGCTTACAACCTGTATGAGCTGGCTTAATTTTAACACACCAAAATATTGTTTTTTACATTAAAATTTATATTATGAAATTATTTTTTATTTTTGGTGTTACCTACTCCCATTTTAAATTCTTAGATTCTACGAAACGCCATTTGAGAGTCTCTGATACACATTATTAAACAAATTGAAGAGATTCATGTTACACGATATTTCAAGTAAAAAAAGATATTGTGTTTTTATTAATTACAGCCCTGGCTCCATGGTTTAAAAGCATTAACAATTTTTTTGGGACCCTATATTTTCACCATTTCGAATAAAGCTAGATGGCAAACGGCTTAATATAAAAGATTGCTCCGTATTCATCATTTGGCTATCTGGAACATTAATACAAAGCCCACATATTTTATGGGAAAATTTTTCAACAAAAAATCTGGAAAATTTACGTACGATAAATAACAACTCATGAAAATCTCACTTAGCGAGTTTCTACGCTCGAGTTCCAAAGCCTTTTTTTTTAAATTCAATGCATTATTCCCGCGTTTGGGAGGATTCATATAAAATGCGGGGAGGCTACGATCATTTATCAACCCCACATAAAAAAAAGATAACACTGGCAACTATTACCGAACTATTAACGTTATTACAAATGCCAGGATGGGATGACAGTTATTTTTATTTGATTTAAGGGCTATTTTATTCTCCATAAGGGAGGAATCACAATAAAATATGAGCGTTGTATTAATTTTTAATTTATATTAATTAAAAACGATATCTTTTATATATATTTATAATACGAAATTCTTAAAGAAGTAGATATATTTCAATAATAGCATTTCTGTTTTTAAGATGAAGAGGTAAAATTATTTTATTGAGAAGGTACTCCTAATTTTAATAAATTATTATTTTATATACCTTATGTGTTTATTTAACGGTATACTTATTTTGAATTCTATTGATTGTTGCATTGTTATCAGCCTTCGGGTAAGTCTTCTTTCCGTTATTTTTTTAAATTAAATTTTGAGTAGAAAATATTCATAACACTTTATTATTTAAGTAGATAATTATAGTTAAAGTTATATAAGTTACTTAACGATCAACGGGATAAGCGACATCCAGTTTTAAAAATTCATTTAAAATAAAATGATTAAATCCTGCAGAAATTCTAATCATTTGAACAGATTTTGTAAAAAAAATTAAATGTAAAGTATAAATATAAGTAACAAATATATACAATTTCGTTTTTCTTTTGATTAAACAGGAATATTAAACATGCGCGTGTTCTGCATCCTGTTTTCAAAATTATACTTCTATTACCATTTAACAATAACTTTTAATCGAGAATAACTCCACGATCCCTAATTTGAGTGCTGACAGTTTTGAGTGATGTGTCATTAATTTTCTTTTGGTACTGAACCTGAATATTTTTCGGCGTGTTTATTTTGACTAAATAAACACTAGGTTTCAATTTTCTTTTTCAATTTCTTAAAAAATATATAATTTTAACACTTAACTCAATAATATTCTTATAAATATTATCTCGTAGCTAGTTGAACAAAATGGAGGTCTCCTCTACTCAATTTTGAATAGAAAATATTATTTAAAATATTATTTATAAATTTAAGACTATCATGAAAGTAATTTAAATTGAAAATTAAAAATTTATTCGCATGGAAACATCAAATAAAATGATTTAAGTTTTGCAGAAAATTGAAAAATATATTTCTTGATGTTTTTGTCCTTTTATTTTAATTATATTAAAGCGAATGAATTAAGATATAATTTGTGTTACTGTAGTGATAGTCCAATTTTTTGAGCAAAAAAGTTAGAAATATATGAAAAATGCAAAAATTGAATATGTTATAAGGAATAATATCTATCTTAAATTGAATGAAGAAGATTTCCCGGAAGTTTTTGCTATTAGCCACGGGACACCGTGCTTAATATAACAAGATAATGTATTATATTACACATTTCACAGAATAAACTTCAAAAGACAATCCAATTGAAGCCATTAAAAAAATATTTCATTAAAATAAAACCTAAACATTGAAAAAACAATTTTGAGATAAAAATAATAAAGCACAACGAAAAAGATGTATAAGTGAGGGTGCTCGTGTGGGTTTTTTTTTAATATTCCGCCGCTTCCATTTCAATACAAAACATTTCTGTCCGTTTTATTAATGACCATCATCTTTGAATCGGCGTCCCTGCATTGGAAAAATCCAGCTATTTATATAAAAATGACAGCTGCAATATTTCGCGGCGAGCACAAAGGCCGCGTGAAATATAGCAAACAGTCGATATATTTTACTTAACAGCCATTTTTAAAACAGTAAGATATAGACTTCACAGATTGCACCAGTGTAACGTAACGTCGGGGATCGGTTTCTCAAATATACCCAACGAATTAATTATCTGCAATGATAGCTCAATATCTTGTGATAGTAAAGGTTTTCACGGGTGTTAGAAATGTTATTTGGGGATAACCCGCGTCAAAATCTGGTCCTCAGAAGGATCATTCGTCAACCGACGTTTCGCCTGAATCGCAACAGGCATCTTCAGGGTGTCTTGTTAATAAATTTCCGTCACGAGGGGCAGTGCGAGCACGTCCGTTCGTATCGGAAGCTTATTACCAAGTGAGGTCTGGCAAGTCAAAATCTAAATTTGGGTACTTTGGTCATTATTGGCCTTAATGGTTTTTGGTTGGGAGACTATTGTAAATTGTAAAATATTATCAACAACACAGATGATGGTATACGTCTCCTAACGGCATGGAAATACAATTAAATACAACCACCGAACACATAAATATCGACACAATAGAAGCAACATCGAGTACAAAGCGCATCACAAGTAGCCAGACAAACGCCATCAAGGCCAACAACGGCCAGGAACATCCAATATTTAATACGTAATTTCCAAAAACCATTAAGGCCAATAATGACCAAAGTATCCAAATTTAGATTTTGACTTGCCAGACCTCACTTGGTAATAAGCTTCCGATACGAACGGACGTGCTCGCGCTGCCCCTCGTGACGGAAATTTATTAACAAGACACCCTGAAGATGCCTGTTGTAATTCAGGTGAAACGTCGGTTGACGAATGATCCTTCTGAGAACCAGATTTTTACGCGGGTTATCCCCAAAGAAATTAATACTAACATATATATATATATATATTTATATATAAATATATATTTTGTACCCAGAATTGCTTGTCGAAACTGATACATACCGATTTCATAGAAAAATCTCTACGAAGAACTTTATTCTAACATTTTAAAAAAAAGTCGGCATTTGTATTTCAATAATGGTGTTACAAGAAATATCTTTAGATACTTAGGTCTTGTATCCGAGTACATTTACGAAGAATCGTCGAGTGGCTTCTTGACTCCAAATACCTAACATTGTCCAGAACAAAATATTCTGTTCTTTATTCATTACAGTTTTAAATTACATTTTCAAGTTAAGTGTCCAGACAACCTAGAGCGATAATCATTTTCGTGAGAATGATAAGAGGGTGTCAGAGAGGATTTTTTTGAGGGCGCACACTACGTGTAAGGGAGAACACGAGTCTACCCTAATATAAAAGATTACTCAGCGTGAAAAGTAATATCCCAAGTGCAATTACGGTAGAAATCAACCTATTCTGAAAATAACAATATTGTAAAGAAATGGTAAAATAGATTACGAACAGCTTACTTACTTATCATCACGCCGTTTCCCAGTGGGGGTTAGCAGAGAGGTTATAGAACACTCTTCTGTACTGACACACAACTCTCGCCTCGTTCACATTCATACATTTTCTAACGGGGCCATGTTCCAGTACCCTGTTAATCTGTTAGTGCCACGTCTTGCTGCGGTCCTCCTCTCTTTCTGGCACCGTCAACACTTGCGAGATATATATATATATATATATATATATATATATATTTCCTCATTCATTTGCTCAACATGCCCAAACCACCAGAGCAACCCTTTTTAAATTCTATTAATTATGCTAAGATAAGCTTCACATTCATTCCTAATATCTTCATTTTTTACTCTGCTACAAGCGGATTTGTCTCGCATACGTCTAAGGAATTCCATATCCATTGCATTCACATATACATAATCCTTTACAATATGTTGATGACGACAAAAATAAAAGGATCATCTCGAGAGTTCTAAAGACCAAAGTATTGCTTATATAAAGCGGAACCAACAGCTGCGTAGATAGAGTTATGTTTTGACATTTCTATTGATGAGATATCAGTCTCGAGACAACGGCCAGGTGGCCAGTCGTGAGATAATCGGAGCGATAGATTTTATGCGAAATAATTGAGCAAAGTACCTAACTGGCAATTTAAATAAGTGCGACTACTAAGGTGCGATACTCAAATTAAATGCTCTAGCAAGTGTTCCATAATCAGCGATAATCGAGTGATAAGTTGCGAATTAAAGTGAATTCAAGAATAGTGTATTAATTTTAATTCGTGTTACGTGGCTTTGTCAATTTAATTAAATAATTAATCATTAATTAATAAATCGCTAATAATTTTCAGTTTTTTATAAAAAAATTATTTAATTTTGTTTGTTGTCATTACGGCGTTGAATCGAAAATATCGCGAAATGAATGAAATTTCATCCATTAATTGGAAACGCTTATTTTTTAAATTTTGGAAATATTGTGAAATGAAAAAAATGCCACAGAAAATATATATACATGAACTAGCGTAAATTTCATGGTGCACGTCTGATTCCATGGCTGGTTTAAATGTGTTTAATTTCTCTAAAAAAACGTCAAACAAAATAGGTATTCTTAAAAATTATATTTTTTTTGTAAATAATTCGCGATTCATTATAAAATAAATATTTTTATTTAAAAAGACTTGATTTGGAAAGAAAATACGTCATATTTACCAGAAGATTTAATTACGCAAAATTGAGTTCTTTAACAGCATTGTTAATATGTCATATATGTGAGGAGCTACATTTTTCCTCTGTGACTCAATCTCCTTGACTAAAGGAGGGGCTTAGTTCATCTCTGCACAAAGTTTTTCTTTATAATTTAATGTGCATTTCTTCTTTCCAAGTTTATTTTAATTTTTCAATCAAGGCGTTACTTAAATTGTTTAAATAATTTCTGAATATTTTTTCGTGACGACTAGAGAAAGATGTAAAAACGTGGCCTAAGTGTGTTAAAGGAATGAAGCCATAAAGCACCGGGCGCGAGCGGGGCCGCTGTTATGTACTGCAGATGAAATACAATGGGAGAACGTTATTCAAAAATGAATAATGATAAATGATGCTGAAACGTTATTGGGTTAATTTAAAGATGGCAGACGATGTCATTATTATAAATAATAATACCCACCTACGCATTTTTTCAAAAGAAAACAAAACTAGTAACTAGTACATAGGGAATAGGTGCCGCAAGCGGTATGTTACGCTTTCTCAACAGCTCAGTGACAAGGAAAGTTGAGCTTAGTATCGAGTCAAAGATGGCAGTGTTCAAAATAGTACACCACCCGACGCTTACGTATGGTCACCAGATATGGATGCTAAACGACAGTACACGCTCTAGAGTCCAAGCGGTCAAAATAAAGTTCTTGAAAGGAGTCGCAGGGGCTAGAAATGGGAAAGTTTATATAAAAGTCGCAACTGAGGTGGCTTGGGTACGTACTAAGAATGTTTGATGACCGAATTCCTAGGAAAATACTGAGTGCGATTCCTGAGGGAAGACGTCTTGTGGGCCGCCTCAGACACAGTTGGGCGAGGCAACTCCAGAAACTGTGTGAGGAAAGGAGGTAATACAAAGGCCGCACAATCAGCGCAAGACGGGGACGAATGGACGCGCCTTGTCGATGCAATGGGTCCCCGACCCGAATAGGACAAGGGGAAGAATACAAGATGAGATGAAATAGTAAAATAAAGTTGTTTAATGACAATGTTTTTATTTGCATGTTCTGAGTACACAGTTTCTGAATTTGTTCATTTATCTGTGGAGAAATACATTACTGGTATTCTCAAAACATACATATAATGTTTTGAAAATATATAATTTCTGTAAGAAGCGTTCAAAAATTAAAGAAATTGATTTCCGGGCGAATCCTAGTGTAAATGTTAAATAATTCAGGAAAATTATCATATTATAGTGAGACTATGTCAGTTGTCCGTTACCAAGTTTTATGCACGAAATATAATCTGTATGATGTGATCGCATTCTCTTATCTGGAAGATAAGAGAATGCGATCTATGATTCTATTACATAGTAAAATGTTTCATGAAAAAGCTTAAAACTTTCTACAGGCCTCTCGTTACCTCTAGAACACTTTTGAAGTAATTTTAATCTATATAATGAGTCACGCGACGCGGGATTAAGCATTTCAGTTTGTGACAATAACAAGGCAAAATCTCCGTATCGTTAACAAGTGTAATCTTAATTCGTGGTATTACAACATGTTATATTAGTTAACCAATAAACTCAGTGTGAATACCAGCGGAACAAAGGAAGAATATCGTGTGAGCAGTTTCTACGAGCAAACATTAAACGGAATTTACGAGAAGTGATCGAAGCGATAGAAATAGGGTTGATAAGCGTGAATTAAGAAACAGTTCAATAATAAATATGGAAAATATTCGGTAGACATTTAGTAACTTTAAAAATTACGAACAATACTTAAATTTTATTCGTGGTAATAAATTAAACTACATTAATTTCTACTGTTTTCATTTGTCTCTCAAAGCCACTTACCGTGACAATATATATGTAAAAATTAAAAATTGCTTACTGCTTAGAGATACCATTACCAGCTGTGAAATATATGTTGAAAAGTACTACATATGTCTCTAGCAAAGTCCCTTCAAATATATGAAAGATTTTCATATTTGGATTTTGCAAGGTTTGGACGTAATTGGTGAACGTCGCAACGTTTTTTAGAGTGATCAGGTTATAAGCCCTGCGCCAAATTTTAAAAGATTTTCATACATTTTTTGATATAAATCACTTCGTCTGTATGAGACTTCTATAATTTATCTTAATTATTAAAGAAATGACAAATTATTTCTAAAATATTCTTACGCTTTTATGAAAAAACACCACTTAACTTTTTTTTTATTTCTGAAAAAAAATAGTGTACGTAGGTGCGTATATTATTTTGTATCACGAAAAAAATTCTTGAAATAAAAAACTATTTACTTACATATATTCGATTTGGAAACATGCTTTTATGCCGTGAAAATGGGACTGATTTATGATTGTGCGAGGATCTAACCCTCGACCTTTGGATACTCAGGCAGGCTTGCACCCACTCAGCCACTAAGTCGATTGTAATTTATTTGACATTTCCAAATAAAAAGGGGACGTAAGGAGAGTAAATCCTGAAGGGAAATCCTGAGTTTGACGGTTGTTTACTGCTTAGAAAGACAGATCTTATGGCGGGTCTTGTGATACGGTGGCCGCAGCCATAATAATAATATGCTGGAAAAATATATTTGATTTTAGGTCTCATCTTCATAGTATATTTTTGACGAATGTACTCGTGTGTATGTGTTGCTTGGTAAATTAAATAAAATAGATAAAACCAACAATATGGGTCTAAAACTAGATGTAATTAAAATTTTATAAATAATTTAAATATAATTAGTTAATAAAATAAAACAAAAAAATATTTCTCCAATTTAAAAATGTCATTGCCAGCTGCAAAACCTATGTATATCATATCATGAGAGATACTACAGATGTGTCTCTAGAATTTGATAATGTATGTTATAACGGTGGAATAAGTGAATGTTGCATTGTGTAGAGTGATCACTTAAGCCAGCTCATTCAGGCCATAAGCCCTGGACTATCCTATAAAAAAGACTTCCAAATTCAAATAAATTGCTTCGCTTCTGTGAGACTTCTTTAAATAATCTTAGCAAAAAAAAGTTTTTTTGACATATTGATAATTGATATGAAAGTTGGTAACAATGCACAATGAATACGTCATTTAGTTCAGCTAAAAGTTTGATTGAAAAAGTGACAAAATAGTGTTTTGGCGTGCACATGTAAAAAACAAAAGATGGATTAACCTCCTCAATTTTTTTCTTTCTCTCGTTATACGGAGTAAAAAACAGTGAAATAAATAGAATAAAAAAAAATTGACAGATAAGTTAACCATAAACATTGGCGAAATAGATTGGTGACTAGAATAAATAAGAGAGAAGTTCCCATTTTTTGTGGATTTTGATGACAGATAAGTAAACCATAGATATCGGGCGACATAGAATGGTGAATTGAATTAATAAGGAAGAAGTTTGTATTATCTATGAAAATTTTTATTGTAAAAACTTTTAAATGACTGGATGGAATGCAATGTGTTTAAGTGAAATCATGTATTAGCTCACTCAACATAATGTATAGAACTAAATAATTAAGATAGATAAAATAAAATAATTTAAATATCACGATTTACATTTTTTCTCTTCTTTGACGGATAGTCGTTTATACATAGTTGGTAATTTTTTATATAATAAATTTATTTTCTTCGATTACGGAATTTTTTATTTATTTATAAACCAATCGTTTATACTTACTCTAAAACCATCAGGGTCAATAATGAGCATATTTGTTTAAAAAAATTATCATTCGTTTTAATGTTGAAAATAGCTAAATTATTGACCATTTAATGCTCAAATGATACGGTCATATTGTTATCATTGTAATGGTTTAAAAAAGTACACTATAAACTTTTGTGATTGGATTAAATTATTTTTACGTTTATTTTATTGTATTTGAAAGACATACCTACAGATGATAGATAACAATAAAACTTTACAGAAAATAAAAATTCAAATAAAATTACTGAAAAATAAAGTCCCATAAACTTAAATGTTCCGACAAAATTGTTAACGTAATGTAATTGCAAATTATTTAATATATTCTCAAAAACAAATTTAAATATTTTATATTAATTATTATAAAGTGAAATGATACATTTTAATTTTTTATAATTATTTATAGTACGTGCATCGTGTCCAGTTTAGGAAAAATTTGCGAAGTGAAAAATATGAAATGGTAAAAATAAATTAAAGAATGAAATATGACACTTTATTAAATTATGAGAATTTAACGTTGGGGAAATTCTATTGAAAATTACCTACCGCTACGAGAAGGTTAAAGGTTGTTAAATTTTTCCTCCAACAAGACGTGCTACATCGGAGCCATTCACGTATCTATGGCACGTGACGTAATCATGATAAATGTGAGTTCGCACTGCTAAATTTAATTCTATTTATCAGAGAACCGCTCACACAAATAAACCATTTTGACAGGTCTGCTCCCGTTTCGATGACGTCACCAGGTTATAACGGAACACCTGTGCTGGCGGTACGGACTACATCATGACTTCAGGCACTAACTTTTAAGGGATGGGGAACATGAACGTATTTATTCGCCCACTCGATACAGCTGTGAAAACATATATTTATATAAACCTCTCTGTGGTTCATTTCTTAATTAGGTAAACTTAGGCATAATTGTATAACACGGCGGATATTTAAGTTTTAAATTAATTTAAGTTTTTCGAAGGCAGGTGTCCCCAAAATATTTGAGTACCCTGATTTTAAAAAAGAATTCAAATGGATTAAGTAAGTAATTAAAAAAATATTACAGTTTAAGGTTTCGAAATTTAAATACACATTTTTCTATATTAATCAGCTTTTTCGAGCATATGGCGTTAACTAAAGTAAAACTATGTAAATAGTTGTGATATAACCTAAGATACCCTATTTTATTTAACCGATCCAAACTCTTACAACCAAACCATAAAATACGTGGCTTTTGCTTAAACTTGGTAAGGTACCGTATTGGCGAATAATATCAAAATAATATTTAAGTAGACAGAGTTTCTCTAAATTTAAAGTGTATTTTGAAAATTTAAAAACATAAAAGTGTATTTACTTTTTTATATATGCGAGCTTATCAGGTCAATTTTATTTTTGATGTCAAAGCACATAACTGTGCCCTCGAATGATTCATAGCTACCCGCTATCTTCAATTCTGCCCTTAGTTAGCCTTGAAGTCTCATTCTAATCCAGCGGCTATCTTGACAAGCCTTCTCTATACTCCCCCATTTTCTACTATGCAGAAGGCTGTATGTGGTGATGATTATATCTTAAATTTATTTACCCGCTCGCTTGCCTCAGTCCAAAATAATGGACTTTCTGCAGAGAAAATGGACTTGAGATCGGACGTTAAAAAACTTTTATATATTTAAAAGGTAAAAAAAAAACTAACTACGACAAAAATGAAAAAAAAATTCATGCTATCTATTTATTTATCTATAACAAACAAATATTATCTTTGTACACTTACATAGAAAATAATTTAATTTAATTCGGTAGTCTTCATTATGAGTCGCGAGGCCGGCCGATCATTCCGGAGCAATTCTATGTATATTAAAATGCGGGGCAAGTGAGTGATTATGAATTAAATTAAAGCTTTTTGAGTACTTCCTGCAAAAATGTCTTATCTACGAAATGATAAAAAATATTTAACCCAGTGAGCTTCTGAAAGGGTAGCTTTTTAAAAATAATTATGAGCGCCAGCACGCCTTACTCAGCCATTAGTTCATTCCATATCCATACTACGAGGGGTGGATTATATATTATAATCTCGGATGATAACCATTGTCCTGATTCAGGCTGCACAGCACATTGTAAAGCCTATTTTACTAACATTAATAAATTTCAGAGAAAATTGAATTACCTAATAACTCTATAAACCATCTCGATATAAAAGACTGTCAGAAAGAAGATTTTTTTTATTATGAGATTGCACAGATATTTTTTTTATATTTTATATTCTTGGTGTTTCTTTAATTTCTGCTGCTGCAGTGTTATGGGGACACTTCACCAATATACATGATGACAGATTTTGAAATAACCTTTTATAATGTATGTACTCGTCTATTATTACCGAAAATAACATTATTTCAGTAATAAATTAAGTTTTTACGCAAATAATTACATTTTCATCTTCCTATTTGTAATTTCACGTGAAAACGCCCTCAGGTGTCATGGCATCTACGTAACGTTAAACCTAAGTAAAAATTGCAATATATCTCTGACAACAGGTCAAGAGACACGGTGATGGTTACTTAGATGAAACGTCATTCTCTCTGATTGGTGATTCAGTTAAAATGGCCGAAAACAGAATTTAATACTTTTATTTTATTGAAAATCTTATTGATCTTAATGTACTTATATATTAAATCTGGATGTTCTTTTAGAATCCTTTCAAAATATTTTCTTCTCAATAATCTCTTATTCTTTAATATTGCTTGCATACTGAAGTTGGGTCTTCGGCAGTACTTAATATGTACGTGGTGTATTCAGAAAATAACAAACATTTGGATCGCAGAAACATATTTATTCACACACACTTTACTAACTCTAATCTTCCTCAATGTCATCCCCTTGGTTAAGCACACACTTCTGTTCCACAGCGGTCCATAGAAACACATTTTTAGATTTTTGAATTTTACATTTCATTTTATTTTACTGTCATTTTTATTGCTTCTTGATTTTTAGATTGGATTTGTTTACAATTATTTCATTTTGTTGTAATTTTGTTGCTACTTGAATTTCAGACATAATTATTTTAATTTGTTGTAGTTTTATTGATTGTTGACATTCATATTTGATTTGATAACTATTATTTCATTTGATATACTTTATGTTAAGTAATGTTTTATTTTTCTTTATATATCACTTTATTAATTGTTTTTGATAGAATTATATCTTATCTCCTTTTTTTATTATTACCTATCAATCTAAACATGTTTATATATTTTGTTTCTTTAATGGTACGTTGTACCGTGTATTAATTAAATAAATAAATAAACATATTTTGGAACGGTTCAACTGGGTCGTCGCGTTCTTCATGATTCTCTTAATTCAAATCGGGTCACTTTCAGCAACATTTAAACTTGGAAATAGCCAAAAATCACATAAACCCATGTCGAGAGATTAGAGAACCAGACAAACCTGGGGAATACTTTATTCGGCCAAAAGACAACCCTGAAACCGCGAAAAGTAAGGGAGTCAATTATCTTTCACCGTTAGCATCTTCGGCATGAATTATCTCTGCCTACGTTGTTATTTCGGCCTGCAAGTTTGTGATCGTGATTTACCGGGACGTGGTTCTCTGTCCACTGAATGTGGCCATGTTTGAAGAGGTTGGTATCATAGGACCATACTTTTATTCGAATGTTGCTCATAGTATCGTAACCTATTCCTTTGCATCTTTCAAATTGTGTTCACATGGGTACATCCAAGCTTTGAGCAAAATTTCATGCAATATCGTTGCTAGAAAGGTTCCACCATTTCAAAACATAATACAATACGCCGATCTGAAAAACACTAACAATATTTCTTCCTCCAGAAGTAGACTGCCACTGAATAGTGTTTTTTGCGCAAAAATGATAGCTTCTGTGTTTCGTTTGTTTAATTAAGACAGATTATAGAAGATTCACAGAGACGAATCTACAAACATGAGAAATCGACGTATTTTTATACGAAGGCTTAGGGACCACAACCTGTATGAGCTGGCTTAAGTGCAACATTCAACAATTCCATTATAATAACATCCACACTTTATCAATTTTTTAAATGTTCTATATAAATATGTGCAAATCTGAAAATCTTTCGTTTATTTGAATGATGTATGCAAGAGACGTCTGTAGTCTTTTCTCATGAAATAGATTTTTGTAGATTTTTGCAGCTGGTAAACATCTCTCTTTATTTCGTTAGACCGAAAAAAATTAAGGTTCGATATTATTTGAACACACATTTACATGAACACATTAATATAAATAATATTTATATATCCTTGGTAGTATTAAGTTGTAGTAGAAGCGTAATGCAAGTTGAATTAATGCTCAAACGTAAGTAATTTTTTTATTTAATTTTTAACTAGCTGTATTTATGATATATTTTGGACGGTCCACAGAGAGACGGTGGTGGCGACATGCGTTAGGCAGTCGGTTTGAGTTTTCTTTGTTTGAAACGAAATTTGATTTTTTAGCCGTGAATTCGAACGAAATTACGGACTTTACAATACGTTACGGACGGTTAGATAGATAGACACATTAACGGACAGACGGACATATAAAGTTTGATACGTAGTATACAATTACGGACTTTACAATACGTTACGGACGGTTAGATAGATAGACACATTAACGGACAGACGGACATATAAAGTTTGATACGTAGTATACAATTCAAATCACATTTTAATTTTATTTTGAAAAAATATTGACTAATCGAAATAATTGAGAAAAATTGGTAAAATATATTGTACCAGTTTGGGGCATTGAAATTAAAAAAATTCAATATTAATCATATTTTCTATAACGAGAATTATTAAATTATTAAAAATATATATTAACCATCTAAGATCAGCTTGTGTTATCGATCATTTTGGCCTTTTCTTAATCACTGCTGGATGAAAGCCTCCCCGAGAGTTAATTTTCTTTGTTCAATTTCATCTGCGTATCATCGCAAAATTTGAAGATTTCTTCTGCTCAGTGAGCGGAAGTCAATCCTTGATTTGACTCCTTTTCCTTTCCCATACGGTGCTCAAATTGAAACACGCGTTCGGTGGTCCGTATTCAATGTACATATAGACTTTTTTGATAAAATCAGATAAATATAAATATGATGTATTTTACATTTTTTAATTATTAAATCACTAATATAATTGTTGATATTGTAACGAGATGCTAAATAGAATTAAGCACTCCTGTTACTTGTCACAACACTATTGAAAAATCGTGAATGGCCTAGGGTGATCTATGGCCTTTGGGAGGCATCTGAAACATTCGAGAAAAACCCAGAAAAGCCTGGAAGCCACGGGAATGTACTCCTATACATTGGAGAGGTTAACGGAGGTTCGATACCAGCATTCTCAGATATAAATAGGAGCGCCAAACTAGGCCAGAGTAGATTAGTCGCGTTTGACAGGCGAAAACACTGCGAAGTCGGCTGCAAGCCGTGACGGCCGGGGTGGTCATCCGGAGCGATAAATGAGCGAACAATCGAAGTTCTTACCTGAAAAATAGAAATAAACCGGAGTGATTACTGCGAGTAGAAACTGGATAAAATGTTCTAGTGAATGTTAAATAAAGTATTCCAGCGATAATAAAGTGTTTATATTGCGAAATAGTGTGATTCAAAAAATGGCGTAAAATTTAAGTGTTAATTAATTTTGAACATTGAATACCCAGCAATTAATAAATCGCTAATTAATTTCCAGGTTTTCACTCATTCCTCCCGCAGCCCCTACACGTGATAATATGTATATAAGTTTCAAATATTGCGTTAAAGTATAAAAAACGAGAAAAAATATTGGTCATCAAAAACAATAGCACAAAACTTCACGTCTACCTCTCGTATTGACAAATTAATGTCAGTTTCTTCGCGAAAATATACTTTTTTCGTCCGGTAATGCATAAATATTTTACGGAGAAATGCCTTAAATATGAATTCTTTATTTAGGTTATTTACATAATTAAGGGTAACGTCATCTCAGTTTACAGCACCGGATAAGAAAGGGTAAGGTACCTACCGCTGAATAACTGTGTGACGTATTTTGTCCATTCAATTAACGTACTTGGCGAATTTAATAACAATATTTCTTGTCAGTACTCGCGTAATTAATTAACTAGGCAGTGCAAAGGAGGCTATTTAATATCAAACATACACCCCGCTCTTGGTAGCGGCAAGTGACGATATAATGTCTCTAGGCATCGTAATTGCGCGCACATATCTTCATTAAAGTCCCCGTGCAAGGAAAGTAATTCGCTTAAACGTAGATTTAGAAGCAGGATGCTCTTCCTGTTGAACGTTGCAATCTTAATTCATTTACAATTCATAATAAAGCCAAAGCAATAGCTGGGGAAATATCCGCAAACAGAGCAATTTACTTCCTGGAAGCTCCAGCAGGGAACACGAACTAAATTAAATCTTCTCCAGCCCCTTAGTTTTGGAAACGGAGCTACTTTTCGTTACAAATGAAATTATTTCATTCAACGTCTTAAATTGTTGATTTATTTAGGATTCTAACTATTTACCATGTTTATTTATGTATTAGGAAAACATGCGATGCAATTCATGTACAATGTATAGTAGTGTACTTGTACAATACATAGTAATGATACAAGCGTGTTGAAATGAAGCCTAGGGCTGGCAGGTGGGAATGAAAGTAGAGTGAAATAATAAATAATAGGGTAAAGAATGAACAAAATAGGAAAGAATAGAATTAAAGAAGAGTCACTCATTAGAAAAGAATGCCAAGAAAGATATGTTAAGCACGTGTTAATGGCGCCAGAAGGAAAAGGCGGCCGTGAAAGACCTGGCATGACTAGGTTAACGAGATACGTAGGAACCTCAACAATTGACGAGTATAAATATGGATGGGGCGAGTATTGTACGTCAGAATCGAAGACAGAAGCACTCCATGCTTTATACTTACCGTGCAGAGAAGCGGCATGATGGTCAATTAGTTAGTTAAAAAATTAGACGAATTTATTATAGTACGCCATCGACTTAGTGGACGAGATTATCCGTCTATATGTCATATGTAAAAATTAACACCCTCTTAATGTATAAATTGTTTTTACCAAAACTTGTTTAGTTAAATTAGCAAGTCATTTTTGTTATTATTTATAACGCCGATGTGTTTATTTTTTAATTTTTTATCGATTCAGACTCTACAGTCTTTTTTATTTTTATTTATTAGAGACACTAACAGGATAATAAGTACATGATACTCTGATAATAAACATTATAGTGAAGACTATGCCCATTATCCCAATTACAAGTGTCTTCGGCACGCTCTAGTAACATGTATTTTTGCAATTAATTATATTTTACATGTACACTCAATTTTGTAGGAGCTTATTGAACACGTGTTACTTGTATTTATTGTTGTATTTAATTTCTAGTCAGGTTTACACTAACACGATAGCGTGATGGAGAATATCCAGAAGGAAATTCTGGAGGGATCACGTATCCAGGATGGACAGTAACAGGCTCATGCATCCACCAGCGAATGAAAACCCCTCTGGACGACACCCACCGAAAAGACGAAGGAATAGCTGGACCTCGTCATCCCAGAAGGCGTAGTTTTTTATACCACAGATTGACAGACCAATTTAAAGAAAATGAAGAAAAGGAAGACTGCAAACTGTAAACAGTTTTAAAACTACGATAAAAAAGTATTTAAATAGTACCTTATATATTTATAAAATTTACTGTAAACTTAAATTTTTATACAAACCTAACAAATTTTAATTAAACAGCCGTGTCTTTATAGTTAATCGAACTAGTTTGCAAATTTTTAATATACGTATTTGAAGATCCTACATTATTATGTTAATTAATTTAAACATTTACACCTCCTCAAATAATATCGAGATATCTATGTAATCGTTAGTATCAACCGTTGTGTTGTGATTTCATTAATATTACTTCGCGGCAGATGGAACCAAATGAAAAACTCAAAATCGTTAAATATTTTATTCAATACATCATTCATCTGACACAAACTTAAATGGAACACTACTACATAATTCGTGCTAATCGCTGCACAAACTAGAATATTCCGCAAATAGGGAGGTACTCTTAACTTTAATTAATTGTGGGGTATACAAGCAAAGGCATCAATATCCAAAAAATAATAAAAAATCTGTTTTGAATGCTGTCATCGAGGATTACTAATTTAAAATTAAATGAATTCTAGATTTGATATATCTATCCGTTCCAAAATTATGTTTCACACAAACTTATAGGCTTTGTTTTCTATAAAATTTCGAGTTCATTACATTATAAATTAGTAATCTTCGATGAATTCATTAAAATTTTGGACATTGCTGCCTTTGCTTTTATACCCCACAATTCATATAATATCTTTTAATTAAGACAAATTATAAAACTATAAAAGTCTAGAGAGACGAAGTTATTTATACCAGAAATGTAGAAAGTGTACGATAGCCCAGGGCTTACAACTTGTATGAGAAACGTTATATAATTTATATAATATTTATATAATTATATAATTTATATTTATTAAATAACAATCAAATAACATTTTTTTTTTACCTATATCTTATTTATTCGCGTCTGTTTCTAAGGTTAATCGCACAGTTTGCTACTGTTCGCTCGTTTCTGTCATTTCTATCAGTATCAGTATTATACTATGTACGACCATTAATCTACATAACCAGCATCCCCGGATGGATTCCCCTTCGAGATGTTGAAACTTGTCAAAGTCTGAAATTATCTCGGGTTCATAATTACTGTAGTTGAGAACCAGAAGTCAAACGACGCGTGAATACATTGAAAAGTTATCTGTCCAGACATGACAAGTTATGGAAAGACCGCGGTATGAATTAAATGGACGCCGATTTTTTATTTAATTAAATTTTATATTCTCAAGGAATAATATTAATAAAGGAATAATAAGTATTTATTTATTTATATTAAAAAAACAAAAATAAAAAGAAAACAAAAAAATACGATAAAGAAGTTACAGACAAAACACGAAGTTATGGGGGACAGATAGATGGACGGGCAGACGGACAACGAAATTATTATAATTGGGACTAATCGTACACCCGTGAAAAATTACGAAACATGATTTATGTATTATTTATTACTTATTCATACATCCTAGTTATAATAATTTCTCTATCTGTCCGTTTTTTTTTCTTTACGATAATTTTTTTGTTATTTTTATATAAATAAATAAATACTTATTCCTTAAGAATCGACATGTAAAAGTACCGTCATTTTTGACAGCTAGTATAAAATAAAAATTGAAAAAAACAATACCTATTTTACACATACCATACACGTCTTTCCATAAATAGTCATGTTTGGACAGATAACTTTTCAATGTATTCACGCGTCGTTTGACTTTTACAAAAAAAATTTATTTCATTTTTTTCTTTTTTTTAATAAATAAATACTTATTCTTTAGGCACCGACTGTTCCACACAAAATGGCGAACGGCAACGATTTAGCGGATTTGTAAATAGGGAAGTTGCACGATCCGACGCCTTGCCGCGGACACGCGAGTTTTGACAGATTTTAATCAATAATTAATTAATTAAAAAATTAAAAAATTAAAAAATTAAAAATTTTAAAAATTTAAAATATTTAAAAATATTTGAAAAATTACAAAATTTATATTTCTACACTTTTATCACATTTTACTGAACAGGAAAGAGATTTTAAATAAAACACAGGTTCAGACTATACAAAACGGTGCACTGAACCAGGAGAGTGACGGACATTACGACCGATAAAGCACAAGAAAAAGCGAGAATTTCACACTGCCTGGTCCATTTCACCTTCCTTTATTTATACCAAAAAAATAGACATAACGGGATTTTAACGGTCAAAATGGGATTAGTCTTGGGGGGGAGATAAATCTTGAGATGGCGCAGTAGCGGAGAGTGATGGACCACTTGCATCCGCACGGAAAAGAGTCGCAGGCGCGTGTAATACCGTGCTGCTGTAGTGCTTAGACGGCGCGTTTGGCTCGTCTATCTAAGATTGCTCTCGTTTGGAGAGACGTACATATGTATAAATTATATCATTTTGGGCGCCTGACACATCCGCATATGAATTTAATTATGACTAATGTGTCCGGATGTGTCAGCGACCGTAATTCGCCTCAAAAGGGTCGAATCTTATCTCTCGACATATCTCCCTCAAAACCAATCCGATTGTTTATTTTTTAGTAAATCCTGACAGGAAATGACATGCCGAATCCAACGGTATACGACATGCCAGGTTTTGTGCATTTTTTAAAAAATTCATCTCGCGAATTTTTTCGTATTACGGCCCGGACGCCCTTCACGGGACGCCGGCGTGTGGTCCATAAACCCAGCTTCACCGTATTGGATGCCGCGTGAGGGGTGCGCGCGCTGTTTCGGGCCCCCTTTCAGACGGCTACCTGCCAATCTATTGCGCAGTTAGAAAAAGAAATGTAAAAAATGTATATTTAATGTTATTTGTAATCCGCGAGATCGTCGTCATCTTCCAAAAATGAGATGCGCGTCTCGCGGGTTTTTCTATATGCACAATCCCTGTTATCTCCCGTCAGCATTCAGAATTAATAAGACCGCCAAAACCCAGTCAGTTTATTTTTCAAAAACACAAAATACAAACATAAGAAATACTTAAATCTAACAAAGACATACATAAAATTATGGGCATAAAGATAATAAATAATACAGAAAATCATACAGTTTCGTTGAGGCCTCAAACGATATAGGATTATACATGGTTACAGCACAAAATTATCAAGACATAAAGCAGAGCAACGATTAGGTATACAATATTGACAAAAAGGCAGAGATAAAATATGGAATGACATCTTACACAAATTCCAGACAGTGTACACATATATAGTGATAACCAGGGCATTCAGTAGTTTATAAAAATATTTTCCTATCAAAATGTTCACCTATATAATATTTAATTCAATCTAAAAAATGTCAAAAAGGTCTCATATTGTGGCATAAATTATCGCATAGCGGGAGATCCTCCGCGTGCTCGCAGTCCAAAATAGTGATAGCTTGGGCCCGCCGCCGTCAGGGTCGCATAATCGCCTCGGCGCCTTGGTGTCGGCGAAGCCGCGGGTTTGCTACCTGTAGTACCTTCATTGACATTATTTTGTGGATTTTGACTCTGTCTGGAATTTCGCAGGCATAATTTTTAAGTATCGCGGGACCATATCCCATGCGAAACACTCCCCCCATTCGGTTTATCCGAATCTTGAAGGCAGCATGGGATTGGGAATGACCGGCTGATGTCATCTAAGTAGTCATCTCTCTGCTCTGGTTCCGGCTCGGTTGGTAGAACGATAATCTTCGTGACCGGCCGGACGTAATCGCCCGTAGCGGTCCTTATGCGCCCCTTGCGCACTTGGCCGTCTGCGGCAGGTTTGCGTTGTAGGATCGCATCCGAAACACAAAATGATTCCTCACGCCTATCGCTCTCGGTGACTTCCGGTCCCGGGTGATTATTTTTCTTGTGATGATGCTGTATCAGAAAGAGTGTATACGGATGTCCACCGTCTAAACAATCGGCTCTCTTAGGCCGGCAGGTATTTCCGCGGCGGTCGCCGCCAGCCGCGAACCATTCTCACTATTCCATGTGAATCTAAATGTGACGTCACCGTGTACAGTCGTCCATTGCGGGGTGGGGTCTCCCCCCGTCAAAAAATACCAATTCTTGGCCAAAGGCGTCCGCCTGGGCTTGTAAGACCCAGACGAGCTCCACCTCATATATTTCAGCGGCCGGTAAATCAGCACTATAGATGTTATATTGCGCTCTCGGCAATTATTTATAAATATAAATTTTAATTTGGTCCCACATAACACCTAACACACATTCCGTCGTAGTGTCGGGGCCTATTATATGGACCTGTTTGATGGTCCTCAAACGCGGTGCTATGTGCTCTAGCACGGCGGGGTCGTCGGATGCCCAATTTTCTAGTTACATCTCGCCCCTACTCAGTATTTCAGTCACTTCTCGGACTCGGGTTACTGTCTCCTCGGTTGTGTCTACTATATCCAGTAGCTCGTACATATAAAATTTCTCCCGTATCACGGCCGCAGCCGCCGGATAGTACGCCGCACTGACGTCAGCTATTCGGTTCCTGATGTATTGGGCACAGGTTGGAAAACACGTCGCGCCGAAAATCATTGACATCATTCAGTATATTTTCGGTTCGCAGTCCGGTTCTCTCAATAAAACAATTGAGCATTTTTCGCTCTTAAAAACAGCTTGTTTATCCGCGGCGGGCGCATTTTTTTTCTAACGAAGACCGAAAAAATATTTCGCATCTGTATCTCCTCGCCGCGTCAAACACTATATGTACTTGTTCCGGTTTTTTGTGGATTCAAAATTGTAAATGTAGTTAATACCACTGGTGGTCGCCCAGCGCGGCCACCTCTTGATCCTTCAGCACGCATGCATAATTCCGGTTGTATTCCATACCATATATTAAATTCATTAAATATTAAATTTTAGCCTATATGCAATCGCATAGGCCCGGTCTTTTTATTTTGCGTTCAATCCCTTTCAGGTGATTGAGAGCGCACTGCAGACTCGGTGGCAGATATGTGTCATCCTTTTTACTTAGGAGATCATTTTTCTAGAACCAATCGGTTCTACGCCTTGTGGTGGCAAAATAATTTTTATCAAATAATTTTATCAGCGTGCACGTCGTCTGAATTCACGCGTGCCGCCGTCGTGATCCCTTACGAATCGACTGCCAAACGGGCCTCGACCTTTTCTAGATCGTCGTTCGCAGGACTTTGGTTCTAAAAAACCGCAAAGACGGGCGCTCCCACAATCGAGCGGCCCGCGACCACGTCATTTTTATTCAGCTCAGTGCTGTTCGCGAGATGAAATTCTCGATATCGGCTGTTATCGCACGCATTTCTTGCGTCGTAATCAGTCCGCGTTGTTTATTTTAATTAAAATCTTTTGAATGACAATTTTAGGCGTTCGCGGCCCACCAGCCCGCCTCTAGTTGGATCCATAAACTGAGGCGGAAGGGCTAAATATCACGAACTTAATTGGCCCGCAGCAAACATTTCGCTATCCCGGCTGCCCTTTATAAAAATTCACCCTTTTTGATGATATTCACTGCACAGCCCGACGCACTATGAAGACGAAGTTCACCGCCTGGTCCCCGCGCGCCGATGTCTTGTGCCAGTTTTAAAATTACATAATTAAAATCAATATAATTGGGTTATCGCCGAACCCTTATCGCACA
>JADDOH010006758.1:0-29634 GCA_016648135.1 Agrypnia vestita | reverse complement strand
TTCAGCATTATTTTTACTGCAAGCTCCCCTCTTTATACAACATAAATGTTAACTAATTAGAAACAAGTACCTAAAACTAAAATAAAATGATGTATTATAATTGATTATTTAAATCTATAAGTTATTTGAATGACTGCTATAGACTACAAGAAAACCTAAAAAAACATAAATGGTGCACAATGAATAGGCTTAATTTGAATTTATTGTCATGGTTCATAGCTTTGGAAGATAAATGCAAACACTGGAAATTAATTAGCGCAATTAGTGATTTATTATTTACTAAATGGACAAAGTCACTTAACACGAATTAACTTATCACTTTTCTTTAAATTACACTAATTTTTCTTTATATAACTAAAACATTAACACTTTTTATCTCTGTGAACACCTTATTAATTTATATTCACTCGTAGAATATTCAATTCTTGCACATAAAAGTCGCACTTACTTATTTAGCCTCTTACGTAAATACTTGCTCGATAATTTCGCTGGTATCTTTCGCTCATAAATTCGCAATTGAGCACACCCAGCGCATACTTCGCACTGAGTAAACTGTCAAAAACAAATCTCCCGCTCCGCGGCGTAGTTCCGGTATTTATACCCAAACGCTGTTTTTCGAACTCCCGAGAATAATCTTTTCCTTTCTAGTGATTAGTAGAAGGTTTCCGTCGCTTCTATGCTGTTCTAGTCGTTTTTAGACGTTTCCCAAAGAGTTTAGGTAATTAAAGACTGATTTAGAGCCTTTTATAGTGTTCTTTTGAAGTAAACTTACAAGGAATTCGGACAGTGCGCAATTTTTTCTTCTTGCCATTTCGTGACAATACTCAAATAACTTTTCGCAAGATTACGTCTTATATTGTATACAACTAATCTATAAACGATAAAACTAAAGTTTCACAAATAAATGATTTGGGTATACTCTCTGCTACTAATTTTTCATTTATATCACATATCAAAAATATCTTTATAGAATAGAACCTTGAAAATCCTTGAAGAAGATTTTGATATTATATTCAAAAAAACTCTGTGAAATTGCAATTTTTTCAGAACAAAGTTCTGTGAAATTTAATAACAAATTAATTTATCAAATTGAAAAGCATACAAAAAAAATCAAATCCACGAAAAAAATTAATTAAATGTTTAATTCTGGCGACTGTGCCAAAAAAGTGTATTGCTCTAAAAATGAATAATAAATGTTAATCAATTAATGAGTTAGACTAACAGATAAGGTCGATATATTCAAGGAAATGCACAAGACCGATGCAGCGTAATTGGATAACGCGCCTGCCCCGGATACCGGATGGGAAAAGATCCGTGGTTCGAACCCCGATAGCAGCCAAATAATTTTCGTGGGTTTGATTTTTATGTATGTCTTTCTAATTGATTAATTAATTTGGTTTTAAGATTTTAATAGTTTATAATGCTCTGATGAGAATCCAAATGTATTATAACGCAGACATATGGTTCCCTTACAATGTACGTGTACAGACCTTAGAGAAAATTTAGCTTAAATTCTTAAGATTTTTCAATTTAAAATTAAATCTTCTTATTTATTATATATGTCCTTAAGTGGTCAGATAGAAGAGAAAATAATTGTCTTATTATGGGGTATAAAATTAAAGGCAGCAAAATCATCCAATCAAAAATATCCAAAATACGTAGTCACCGAGGATCACTAAAATAAATTGTATTGAATTCTATATTTTATGACTCTTTCCCCTCCAAAATTATTTTAATATTAAATTCAAGGGCTATATTTCCTATAAAACTTCGAATTCAGTACATTATTTATCAGTAATCCTCGATGACTGCATTCAAATTTGTTCGGGCAAAAATCTTTGGTAGTCTTTGGTCGGGTGCTTTATAAAATTTTCTATATATAAAATTATATAAAATTGCCGCAAACCATAGATTGTTTTGACATTTCGGAATCGACGGTTGATTTTGCGCGGCAGATGTGTCAAATATAATTTTATCGTACTAAGCCTTTTCGGTCAGCTAAAGTGGTGCAGTCAATGAAATTTGCAGCTGAAGTAGAGCATCGATCGGAGAACGATGATGGCGGAAGACGCCTGCAAAAATCTAGTAAAATGTACCTGTTTTATTTTCAGAAAATTTTGTGTTTAATTGTTCTCTATAGAAAGTCCGGACTAGAGTAAAAAATCAGGGATTCGCTCCATCAACATTTTGTCGGATATTGCCTTTGCTTTTATGCCAAACGAATAAATTATTATATTAAAGGAAACATTCTTATTGTGAAGTTGCAATTTCAGAACAAAGTTCTGTGAATTATTAAACAATTTTTTTTAATCAATTAGAAAAGACATACAGAAAAAATCAAATTAACGAAAAAATATTTTAAATGCCGCCGGGACTCGAACCACGGGCCTCCAATTCTATCCGGGAATGTTTGTTAGAATATTTTGTAGTTCTGAAATTGCAACTTCACAATTATAATGTGTTTCCCTTAATATATATGTGTTGTATCAAATGTTTCCAAAACTCAAAATGATATTAATTAATTTCTGGCGTCCTTTAGCGGTAGATACGTGAAGGTATTCGTGACTGTTGCATTATGAAAAGTGGATTGCTTTAAAAATGGAATAAAAATGTTAATCAATTAAAAAGAGACTATATATAAGGTTGAAAATTTTTCGTTAACTTACCAGAGTGCCGTGGCGAAATTGGATAACGCGCCATTCCCGGATAGAATTGGAGATCCGTGGTTCGAGTCCCGGCGGCATTTAAAATATTTTTTCGTTAATTTGATTTTTTCTGTATGTCTTTTCTTTTTGATTAATAAAATTTTTTTAAATAAATTATTACTGATGGTATTACAAACCTTACTTTAGGTACATGTAATAAACTTACATTAAAAATTTTATTAATTAACAAGATTGGAGAAATACTACATTTTGAAATGCGTGAGGTTATTATCAACAAAAAAAAATTGGCCATGTTATAAAACAAAATATTTTTGTCCATGAAAATTTTTAACGTGTTAGACGAATTCCTACAATATTAAGGGATGACAACTCTCATTGTTTATTTCTAAGCTCAACCTTTCTACAACCACTATTCTCATATTCCAGATATTCAGATGGGCTCGTGTCATAGGCTGCTGGGATGTGCTCCTGGAATTCCACTGTGTATGAGACAGGAATGTTAACTTTACTTGAGTTAATTTACATTTTAAGAGTTTTGCGGGGGTGAAAGATGAAATGAAATGCTAAAAAATAATTAAAGTTTTTAACTATCAAAAAGTCATTGGACACGAATTTCACTGAAGAGCTCAACATCAATAAGTTTTTCATTGATTTTTTTATTAAACCATGTATCTACTAATAATTATTTTATTCATTTAATATTCAGCTGAAAAAATAGGCATGCAAAAAATTATACGTAAAAAAGTAATTTCAGGAATCAAAATAACGTTTTCTGAATAGCCAGTGAAAACATAAAATTAAAGTAAGAAGGAGATCTTATGAAAAAATATTATACATTCATTAAAAATACATTAATATATATACTTAACCTATATGCTTAAATAAAGTATTCTCTTTCTGATACATAGATATCCAAAATGGTAAAATAAAATTTAAAAATCATTATTTTCTTCAAATACCTTGAATTTATTCAGAAATGAAATTAACAGAATTTATTTCTTCCATCAAATCTTAGTAATATCTTTTTTTTTAAGTTTCACAAAAAAAAAATATTTTATGGATAGAATTTTCAAACATAATTGGTTTTTTAAAACACCTTATTAACAAAACAGAGACCGTTATTCAGCCGGCAATATCAATAATACCTAATAATAATAATTGGATAACTTATATAGCGCCGTTTACGTGAATACTCACCTCAAGGGCGCTTTATACGGAAAAAATTTTATCTTACAAAACAACTTACTGCTAAAAAAGAACAAAACTTATTTTCTATTACTTATTCACTAGGTGGCATGCAAAAAATTAAATTAAAATTGAATACTATAATAGTTCAATATCAAAAACAAGGTGTGTACATTGAAGGTCAACATACCACTTCTAATTGTAAATCAAAAATTACATTAAAAATTCGCTAAGACTCTATAGATATGTTAAGGCAAGTAATCAAAAATTTTCGGTAAAAGACTAGACGAAAGCGAAATCACAGGTGAAGTATTATTTTAAAGAATTAAAATGACGTAATTTTATAACACAAAAGTATTAAACCAAATTTTGGTTCCAAAAATTCACTTAACAATTATTGCATTCTAAAAAATTCCCTCTTCACTGGTGCATTCAATGTTTAACACTTTAAAAATCAGTTTGGATTTAAGACTTATTTTTATCAAACTATTATCTTTATTTTACATATTTTTTATTTACTTCCTTCCAAATATGGAGGGTATTAAAATGATTTAATTAGTAGTAAAATAAAAGTACTTAAAATATATAGAAAAAATTAGACAATTTTTTGTTTTTTCTAAAATAAGATTTTCACGGATATAATGTATAATTTGATAAATAAAAATGCAAATAATCCTACAATAATTATTTTTGTATGCCATAATTTATTTTAACCAGTTTTTTGTTTCAAATATTTATTGTCTTCCAGTTTAATTCAAGAAAAATCTGAGAAGGGTTTTGAAAAACTTCAAAAAAGACCCATATGAATGAACACGGGAGCATAATACTTTGATTTATGTATAGAAGACTTGAAAACTGCTGGGAGGTTGAAAAATAAAAGAGATCAAATATGGGATATTCAATTTTTTCAAAAACAGTATGTTACCTATTAAACCAAATAATTTTTAAATAATTATAGTTCTTACGAAATTGTAAACTATATTTTTATTAAATCTACAACATTAATGTTAAACTTATTTAATCAGACTACATAAATTTAGGTTAATCGAACAAGTCAAAAAGATATAAAGAAGCAATATTCAGTAAGATGTTTAGGCCATCAGTGTTGAAAAGGATATTAGAGAAATATATCAACATCATTATACTCGGAATATACGACGGAGTAGTAACAACGAAGTGATCACGGTGTTTCTAGCGGAATGAATCGGTCTCGTCTGGGAGAAATTTATTTTTAATGTGCTATTTTACACACCTTTAGATTGACATTTTTAAAACTACTAAAGTCTGGTACTGTGATGGTCGACATAGAGATAGATTTAATAAATTTAGAAAATCTTAAAATAATAATATTCAAAAAAGTCAAGTATGGACATCAAAAATATATTTCTCCTGTTTGGAATCGTTCTAAAGTAAAAGCCTGATATATTTCTTCTTAAGATTCTATGTATTACAAGAGGCTAACAAAATATTGAATAGTCAGCTATACAAGTAATATTTCTTAGATCTTTATTATACCATAAATATAATTCTGTGTTAAATTAATATCGTTTGCCAATCCTAATAGACTCGACCTTGTGAGTAGGTGCGAACGAGCCTTTATTATTTATGAATCGGAACAGCAAGTCTCGCGTGTAGCGGGTGCTTTACTGTTATTTTAACGAAACGGACCAATCACAGGCGCGCTTTGCCTTCGACGGGTTGAGCCGGAGGCGACCGTCCCGATGACTGAATCCGGCCAATGGCGAGCGCCGGCGGTGAGGTCATGGCGCATAGGATGAGTCACTGCACTAGCGTGGATTTCGAAGATATGGTGCAATCGAGACTATAAAAGGAGCGAACACGATATACTCAGCCCCTTCAGTTCGAGACCAGACCTGCCAGCGGAAGCGCTGCCCGAGAGACTACTGCCAGAGACTTCATTTGGAGAACAGCATTTGCGGACGGAGTTGCTGCCCGGACGTATGGAGGAATCTACCATTCATCAGTACCAGAGAGGATCATACCGCCACTGTGTAACAGCTAAGGAACACATTTATATTATCTATCGATTAATTATTTTCACTATTGAAATGTATTTATTTTGTTAAGATTTAAAATCGGAGCAATAATGTATAATTAATATCACGATTTCTTGTGTGATCTTGGTTTAATTCGTACGGGAATATCTCCCGAACGAATATATTTTAAAGTATGGGGATTTTCAAACTATTTTTACTAATAATTGAATACACGTAATTCTATAAGAAATGCTTAGTAGCCTTATAATAATTGTGTTGCATAAGTATTGCGCAATCCGGTCTTCAGCCAAGTCTTTATGATTTGAGTACCTCGGTACATCTGGCTTAACAAGTAGCTTCAGAACGACGAGTAAAGGACAGAATGGGGAGATCTAACTAAAGATTGGGGATATCTGGTTTGTGATGGCCTAGCTGGTTGGGGCGTAGATGCTTGCCGGCACTTGGGCGTGGAACCCGCACAAGCCCCTGCAGGGTCCCTTAAAGGCGGGGCCCTCCTTGTTGCTCGGGGTCGTCAATAAACCGACCTCTTTCCTCACCAGGCGCAGGGCCACATAACCCACAAAAGGTTCCCTTTGTCTTTGGAAGGATTTTCATGCCTGAATGCTGTAAAACCTTGATAGAAAACGTTAACTTCTATTTCGTCCTCTGTAAGAAAGACAGGGCCAGAATAAATATAAAAATCATTCACTCATATGGAATAGCTGGGATATTATAAATATGTTACTAACACTCTAACATTTGTCCAAAGTAAATGTTGCAAGATGCAGAATCGTGGGACGCCATTCTGAAAAGGCATAATGAGATTGCACAATAATTTGTAACATCGCTGACTATGCCCGCAAAGGAGGCTAATGTCGTCATCAATTCGTACCAAAAGAGTACATGATTCTTCAAACACCGGCCTAAAAGAAAGGCGCCTCAAGACAACACACATCATCAGAAACTCGTACCAAAAGAGTACGGCCTTCTCAATTATAAGCCTAAAAGAAGGGCGTCACAGGATCACATCTCGTAAAGAAGAGATAGAGTCTCGGGATGCAGTAAGTTCCGGAGGAACAAGGGGGGCCATTTAGTCACTTAGGAAGTTGGTCACCGGGTTTAGGCGGGCGCGGAGCCTCAACCCCCCTCGGCAGAGATGCTGAGGGTTTAAAAAACCAAAATTTAGCATTCAAAGAAACTATTATTTCATATAAACTCACGGGCTGTTGTAGAATCCTTTCGAACAAACCATCCCCGAGACCTTATCTACTTATTTATAAAGAAGTTTCGCTTCAAAAATGTCGTATTTCGTAAATAGCAAATATATGTATTATTTTCTCATGGAATTAATATGAACAGGTTCATGCATGTCTAAGACGAAACCATTCAAGGTAAGAATTTGCTAATACAAAGTGTTTATAATTATTAATTTCAATGTTATTTAATATGTGTGAATTTTTCCCTTTGCACCGTTCGAACAATTCTACTGGTTTGTCTCCAAACGGAAATGTTTTATTTCTAATACACGAATTCTTCTGGTGAACGTATTTTATTGTAACATAAATGTATAGATTATTAGGTTTGTTAGATGTTTTTATTACGTAATATTATGCAATTGTTTCCACACTGCTCCTATAAAAGAATTTGAAGTTATTACGATACACAACGGGGTCCTTCATCCATTAGACGAATCATGTGCCAATTCAACGACGTATAGTATAGATTACGAATAGTATAGATTATATTTAATCGAGATTTAATCGCATTTATTATTTCTAGAAAGGGTTTGAGTGTCGGTTCCAGATTCCATTATGAGGCGGAAATAGTTCATAATCATAGCCGACTGCAATAGGTATTTTTGTCGCGTAAGAGGTAGCACTTTTAGAAATATAACTATGTTTTATGTTTCGTCCCTGACGGACAGGATGGTATAGCTGTGGCTATTTAGGTAATATACTTAGTAAATGCAAAGGGCATTAGGTATTTTCAATATAGTATGCGAACCCAAGATGTTAGAAATATTTTAGTTAATATTTTTAGTTAATTTTGCATTCAAAAGCGCAAGTTTCACAGAATAATTATTTCCAGTTAATAATATATATTTTAGTTAAATGTATAGTTAGCACAGGCAGAGTATTAATATTGTATAGAATACATTATTTATAATATTTCAAGAAGGTATAATATTTTATTCCGCGATCCTTTTATAGTTACAGCGTATCTGTCGACCTCATCCGTTGCCACCCGCGCCATACAACTATTTTCGCTAACATCATACGGCAAATGACCTTATTCATTGCAATGAAATTTATATTATTTAATATTATTTTCCACGACGTATTTTTGACGGGTCACCCCATAGGATTCATCACATTGTTAGCCGCGGCCAGGAGTTGGCAAATTAATTGAATATTATAGCTAAAATAGTAAATTCAACTCGCGGAAATTATCCTACGACGTTTTATAGTATATCCTAATACTGAATTCATCTTTTGAACGTCTAGAAAACTTTAATAATTTGGAAGACCCCACTAGCTACTGAATCATCACAGTGCTTACCGTGACCAGGAGAACGATTTATATTGAAATACAATAAAATGCTTTATAATATTAATTGAACATCATTTCGACATTAAATACAGTCCGCTCGATTTGATTAGGATGCCCTCTATCACTGGATCACCACAGTACTTAATGTGTCATGTTAATCATTTTAATACTAAAAACTATTAAATACTAATATCGTTTAGTGCCTCATTTAAAAAGAAAATGACGTGGCACTTAATACGTATGCAATATGAATTGCCATATAACTAGAAAATTAACGTAGATAGGACTTCATTACGGTATTTAATGTGTTAACGAAAGCATATAGTACTTATCTGTATACCTTTCTAAAAAAAATACTTTTTTGGCACTTAGTGAGCTTTATTCATTTCCAATATTTAAATGTAAAATGTAATTCTCAATTGCCCCGTTCTTTCATCTCATTTCAAACATGTCCAAATATAATTTTAAGACTGTTGTCTTTTCTGGCCAAACATCTCACTTGGCTTTTTTATTATTTAGTCGTTTTTTATAAAAAATATTTACGTCTGCCTGTTTTAAAAAGTAAACTCCGTTTCACAATCAGGAAGATAATTTACTTTATGAAGTTGGAGAGGCTGAAATCATAATTCAGTTGGGAAAAGAAATAAAAAATAAGCTGAGAGCGGTAATAGATGAAAGAACAACAAAGAAGCAGAGTGAAAAACTTCATCCTCCCAAGGCATTTGTTAAAGTTACTTTTGATAAACAACTTTGCTTTCAATAAAACATCCGCATACACGGATTTATTTTGTGATGGAGAATATCGCTTCTAGGTACAGTAACATCGAGATATAATAATATATTTTAAAGGGTTGTCATTGGCTATTAATTTGACTCAGTGTTCTCCGTCTTCTTCTTCTTTTTCAGTGGCTCTGCAGTCTTGGCCTCCGAAACCTTTCGCTTCCTCATGTACCGGTTTTCAACGACTACAGAACTTTCTCAGTGGAATCTGCTATAGCTTTACTTTGATATTTGCGCCATCCCTCAGCGATCTCAGGGTGTTTCTGCTTTTATCCTACCCCTTTGTGTCTATTAAGGATTCTTTTTGTGATCCGCGCTTCCTGCATTCTGCGAACGTGACCCGCCCATCTAAGTCGCTGACCTTATATTACAATAATGTAATTACAAGAAGAAAGAAATAAGCGTGCGGCTTCTTCGCTCAAGTAAATATGTGCCTTTCTTATTTATATATATATATATAATCAAAAGACCAAGACTTTCTTATTTGAAAAGACACGTAGCAACTACATTCATAATGTCATCAAAAACGAATGTACTATGTATTGGCAGACCATGTAGATTTTCGATATCATCAGGTCCAAGGCATTCATTTTTTTTAAATAAACCAAGACAGAAAAATATGTTCACAAACCTAATTATTTATTTATTTATTATGTTGCGTTGAATGAGAGGGTTGTTAATGATGATAAATTTAATATTATGAAAACTACCATAAAGGAAAATAGAATAGAATGCACTTTTTGCAATTTTATTGTTTAGATATAAGTTTTATACAGCAAGTATTTAGTGTACGCTTTATCTCTATGAATTAATAAATTTGTTAGTAGTAATCATAAAATACTATTAAATTGTTTAATCTGTATTAAAACCGTAAAGAATTAAAGTATTTAAAACTATACATATTTTTAAAGAGTTATGGTTGTTATTACGGTCGTTAGACATATTTAACTGTAATTTCGGATAAGTATCCAACGAAACGTCGAGATTCGCTTCTCGGTAATACATACGGTGCGTATAAAATATCCGAAATTAAAAAAATGCATTTAATGTTTCTAGCTTGATTTGAGAATCCAATTCATTATACATTTTAACTTATCTATTGTATAGTGCAGCTGAGTCGTTGTTGTTTACAACAATCGTTAGTTTATATTATTTTTGCTTCCTGAGTGCTGTCTATTAAAACAATATTTTTAGACATGGCAGAGGTGTTTTTTTTTCTTAAGTATATTAACTTTTGGATCATCAAAGTAATGAAAAAGTATTTCATTTGATTTTAATAATCATTCTTTGAATTGATACACTGTCATTATATAAGATTTATATGCCCAATTATGCCATATTGAAAAATTAACTTCACAACGACAATGTTATTTAATATACAGGCTTTATTGCATCCCTAGTCTTAGACTATGGCAAGTAAACATTTTCATTTTTCGGTAAATATTTCAAAAATATTGAAATCATCTTTAACTACCTGATCAAAAAATATGTAACATATATATATTTGGATCTGTCTGAGCGCATAAAAAGGACGAGAGAGAGCTAAAGGGATAAAAGAAGCACGCTGTAAGGGCGCGCGGGCATTATTGCGAAGAACAGACTTGGAGGGCTATTGGAACCGCTGTTTATACCTTGAGGCAATATCTTGTTGTAATTTTTACGGCACAATAAAACCAAGAAGAATTTTCTGGAGTTTTACTTTGGAACCCATATTTTCAAAACCTTCCTAGTAAAAAGTAATAACATCACAAAATATCTCGTCTATCACAACCTCACAAAATTTAATTTATAATGTGTGTTATTTTGAGATAATGCTTCTTTGATTTAGTGTCTTATTTTAATAAATATAAAATGTATTTATACTTGCACGCATTAGCAACAGACAACAAGACAAAGCCCATCACATAAAAATATTTGAATATAAAAGTCGTTAATTATACCATCCGCAGCGAAAATCCTAGGATTTCTGTTATAACGTTTAAAAAAAACGTCTTCTTTATTATTTCTAATGCTCTCTCAAAGAAACTTTATGATGTTATTAATTAATATAGGCATAATTGCAAAGTACAATATATGACGAAATATCTCAAAATTACCTGATGAAAATATTTTTTTGTCTGTTCTTAAAGAATAATATCTAAAAAAAAACTATTATTCCTTTTGTAGAAAATATTACATCAAAAATACAAATTATGGTTCAAATAAGAAAATATAATGGTTTAATGCAAACATTCTTGAATTTTTGAATCGAATTATCTCAGAATGCCATTTTTTTACATGTCATAGTCTAAGACGTTATCATGACATTCAACACTCTTTTTTTCTTTACAATATGTTATAAACAATTGTTTCAGAAGGGTTCCAACGCGCAATAAACTCAATTTGACAGACAGTGTAGTATTATTTGTCCGGTAGGAGAACCGCTTTGATATTACGTGAAGCTTCACCGGAATATATTTTTATGGCGACGGCGGGTGGCGATCACAGTTGCCGAGACCCGCCACTCTACGTGGCCATTTCATTTGACCCCCATACTTGGAGCAACCCCTTACGTGTAAAAACTATATAAGGAACATCACATCACAGCTGCGGGACGTGAGCCGACTGAAACCCGATATTATTTACGAGAGCCGGGCTTAACGTGGGATCAGTTTTCTATTTGAGTTCTCTATCAATCTCTCGCTCAGTGTGTAAAAAATAAATTTCGCCCATGTAAATATCCGAAATTAAGGGGCGCCTCGGGATCGTATTGATTAAAACCGACATCTTTATACGTCTTCTCGCGAAAGCTCATGCGTGTTTTTTTTTCTGAGAGCTCTCCAGATCCTTCGTGGATGTCCACTGCTCCTGTGAAATATTAAATACTAACACATGATTGAAATATTTACTTCTTTTGAAAAAAAAAATCATATTTGATTGATTATTTTATACAGAATATTTTGTGTATGTCCAAATTTTTCAGAACAGTATTGGATTTTTGTCACACGGACGTCAAAAAAATTTGGACATACTCAAAATATTCTGAATGAAAAAGGAGTTTAATAAAAATTTTAATAATATTTCTGGCGAACCCTGGTGTAATGCTAGTAATTCGGAAGAATTTCATTACACAGATAAAGTATATTAAAAAGAAACTCGAAAATCTATATAGCTGTCTCATTAGTGACATCTGTGATCATTTAATGGGAATGAAAAAACTTTGGTGCCGACCGCGCTAAGGATTGTTACAACTCATATGTGAAACGTGGCGTATAATTTAAATATACCTATACAACTTCCAAAAATTAGTAGACATGGTATTCTATCATGGATGGAAATGGCGTACGTTACACTGTGTAAAGTGATCACTTAAGCCAGTCGTAGGATAGGTCGTAAGCCTTATATACACCCAAAAGACTTCTATACCAACTTTCCCATAAAAATACAGTTTCGTCTCTGTGAGACATATATAATATACAATGATTAATTTTTTATACATAATTGATTTTAATTATATAGGTACTGTCAAATGGGGTGAAAAGAAACTGACTGGTGAATAGAAATAATACTCGGTAGAACACTGCATTAGAACGTCGTACACTACATAAGAAAAAAGTAAGTACTCTAATTTGTTTTATTTTGTATCATTCGATATTAATTTTAACAAATGATAACATTTTTATGAAAATATAGTTCCTTACAGTTTGACGTATTGCAAGTAAAATATCAGTTACAGAAGCTGCACCTTTGTATAGCGCCAAGACTTAATTATTTAACTTATAAAAATACGAGTTAATTTAATTAAAACGTAAACAATCATTATTAATTTTTAAAACTGTTTTAGTACTTTAGTAAACTTTAACTTGTAAAATAAATTAACTAACTAACTAACTAACCATCACGCCGTTTCTCTGCAGGGGTAGGCAGAGAGGATTGAACGCCATACTCTTCTATCCTGGCACACCACTTTTGCTTCTCATCAATATCGATTTAAATAAGTCAATATCATCACAATAGGCCACATTTCTCCTCTGGATATACCATCCATTCCAGCATAGATTAAATTGAAACATTTTTTTATAAGAGTCTTTGGAGAACAATCTGTGTGTTAACTTATTTATAACTTGGTTTTTTAATTTATTATTAAATTTATATATATTTTCTATTATTATCGATCGTGCTAAGCCTTGTACTTGTACGTACCAAGCTTGTCGGCACGTTTCTTTTCCATATTCTTGCATAAGTACATTGCGTATTTAGTTATAGGTATAATTTACATTGGATAAAATACATATAAGAAATAATAATAAAATAACAAAACTTAAAAGTAAACTAAACTAGGTAAGCGATCAAAATAATAATAAAAAAACATGAACATCAATATGAATCACTGATATCAAGATGAGAATAAAAAGGCATTGAGGCCAACGATATGAGGCATGTGATTTGTTTAGATTTCCATAGATTAAAAATTAAAAATTAAATTTAAACTAAATCCTTAACCCGGGCAAAGCCGAGTAAAAACAGCTAGTACATAATAAAAATATGATTTCTTGCTCTGCAAAGTACTTTTATATGTACTTATATTATCATTTATATAAAAACCATAAATGAAAACTCAATGCAACAAAAACACGATCAATGGTAAGATTTCCTATTTGATGAAATTGAATTATAACCCTTCGAACTTGCGTATTAAGCAGCTTCTGTAGTCCTACATCTCTATAAATCTAAATCCCATAAAACTTCAACCTTCCATAATCTATGGCCGTTGATTACGGTCCCAAAGCATTAGTGATGGGTCCGCTTTGTACTCACTACTACAATGTAGTACTACACTACATTGAAGTGCACACTTCGCACATTTTGATGTGTAGTGCACACTACAAACTACAAACACCAAAGTTATTGAAAGTATAAACTTCAAATAGTACATTTCAAAGCGAACACTACAAAGTACATACACTTCAAAGTTATCGAAAGTATGAGAAACACATTTTAAATTGTGTATTTTTTACGTGAAATTTTTGGAAATAAATATTTTAAATTTTTATTTGGGAAAAAAATACTTCATTTCATTTAAAAATTTACTTATTACTTCACTTCATTATTATTACAATTACTTCATTTCATTATTTCACTTCATTAATACTACAATTACTTCATTACATTACTTCACTTCATTAATACCACAATTACTTCATTTCATTACTTCACTTCATTAATACTACAATTACTTCATTACTTCACTTCATTTCGTAGTACTACAATTGTAGTGTACACTTTGTAGTCTTCAAACTGGTGAACGTGTGTGTTTGTAGTCTTCATTTTGAAATGAAGTTTTTCCCTTCGCTACAAAGCATGCGTTGAAATACAGTACCCCTAGTCCGGGTCTCAGTTTTCTCCTTTCGGTAGTCTGTCGATTATGTATATTATTACCTAACTGCCTTAAATACAGTTCCACGTCAACTAACAATAAATGAGTTAATTTCCATTGGCTACTGGTATTATGAGGCTGTACATTGGCAAAGTTCAACTCGGGCAGGATTAGAGTAGGAAGAAGATTTAAGTTACTTCGATCAAAGTCAGGACTCCGGGTAATTCCGGTTGTTTATGAGAAGGATAATCGCATGAGAGCGGATCGTCAACTTCCGTTTATGGCGATCCATGGATTTCATCAAGCTAGGTATCTGCGTAGTATTACCGACCTTGCAGAAAATTCTTTTAACCGTGAGATGTCGTCATAGCACTAATGGATTTATCGAAATTGGATTAAATCTGATAGTTAGAAAGTAAAAAAGCTTTAGTGTGATTATTTTTAAAGAAATTAATTTTCATTGATATAAATTAACTTTGTTTAAACCACTTATTTATTGAAAAAAATCAACATGTTTCGAAGCCAATGGCTTCTTCGTCAGGAAATGATTTTTATAACTTTTTAAAAAAAATATATTATTAAATTTATACATATTTTCTATTATTATCGATCGTGCCAAGCCTTGTACAGCTTGTCGGCACGTTTTTTTCCATATTCTTGCATAAGTACATTGCATATTTAGTTATAGGTATAATTTACATAGGATAATATACATATAAGAAATAGTAATATTATACGAAAATAACAAAACTTAAAAGTAAACTAAGTAATTTATGATTTTTTTCAATAAATAAGTGGTTTAAGCAAAGATAATTTATATCAATTATAATTATGTTACCACAAAATAAATTTGCTACATTTGAAGAAAAAGAAATTAATTTTCCTTGATTTTTTCGTTTTTTTTTAACTACAATTTAAGGTTTTATTATTCCTACTATTTATCTACACTATAATTGTTTTCGATGCGTTAAAATTTAAACGTATAATTTTGATCGAAGTGTACATTACATTTCATAATAAAACTTAGAAATCGGATAATGAAATATTTATAACGACTTTTATCAAAATGAATTTGAACATTTTTTTTATATTTCCCCTGCCGGCAGTTAAGGGTAGGTACTATTCTAAACCCTGGAAATTGGTCACGTCTTTACTAAGTCCTATATATATATATTATTTTTAACAGGTAATGCAGGCTCGGCGATAGCAACATCACTATCGCTATCGTTGCCACCTTCGGGTTTGTTGGTCCGGGTTTCAAGCCCAATCTGCGGCCGTTAAATTTCGTTTTTTATCGTGAATTTGAATGAAATTACGGACGTTACACGAAGTTACGGGGACAGATAGACGGACAGATGAACGGACAATGAAATAATTATGTTTGATATTTTCAGAAATCGAAATAATAAGTTGATACCCACTGCCTAATGACAATAAAAATAAAATATGTTTTTTTTTATGAAATTTTAAGACAGGTATCGAAGTGATCAAACTTATAGAAACATTAATTAATAAAATATACTCATGTAATCTTTCGCACTACGGGTAGATAAGGTATTTGAATTCGTACATTGCTGTAAAAATCATCCCTTCAGAATACTTAGGACATTCTTTTTTATTTATAAGGCGAGCAAATGTGTTTTCTTTTGTAGTATCCATTATAGACGATCCAGGATCATGTAATATGGCAAATGATTTTGTAAGGCTTAACTTGTTATGGCTGCTAGACAAGGGCCCGATTTCTGACATGGCTTATTAAGACATCACATTATTAAAAGTTTACTAAAGCCTATCTTTCTTTTACACCATGTATATATTATACTCTTTTATAAAATTAATTTTAAATTTTCTGAATTCTAATTTTTGGAATGTCTCCGATATCTAGGTTAAATAAAAATATTTTCTTACGTATCATGTATCTGAAAAAGACGAAAATCCCCTTTTTTTCAGGAGAACAACGTTTTAATTTAACTAAATAAAATAAAAATTTACAATCTAACTAATCTACGCGCCATTTCTTCACAAGGGTAAGCAAAGAGGAAGTATGCTACACTCTTCTATCCTGAAACACTATTTTTTCTTCAACCACATTCATAAATCTTCTCACACTTTTCGATTGTTGAAGTCTTTAGCATGTTGTCCATTTTTTAACAATAAATATTATTATAATATAATTGAAATGATGTACTTATTAACGGCCGGAGATGGGGTTTGAACCCGGGCTGGCAAACCTCCTCATGCATTCAGATGTCAAATATCCATTAGAAGTAGAATGCCCAACTACACTCCGATTTCATCCACTGATTCATTCTGTGTATGAAATCTTTGCAAAGCATATAAATTACTCATGTAAATAATAATATTAATTATTATATTTTGCGATTTTTTTAAAATAAAATAACTCAAAGAAATTGGTGTATCTCTTTCATCGGTATCCCCTTTTCCACAAGGGATTTCACAAGGAATTTAGATTAAACCATAATTCCAGGTTTAAGTTCCTCTTTTTCATTAGCTCAACTTGGTTGAATGGAATTGGAAAGAACTTGATGGAACACTTTTTTGAACTTCTACTTGAAAAAACTGCATTTGACTTAAAAAATGGGCAATGTTCACATCATTTTCATCACTGTATTCATTGATGAACTCATCATCTTCCGGAAGGGACAATATAATGTCTTTCAGATCCTTTTCTCTCTCTAATTCCTCTTACATTTTATCTTCTCTTTATTATTCTTGTCAAAGACAGCCTGCAATAACTACTAAAACCATGTATTTACTTGACTTATGCCCGGAGTCACCTGCAGGTGACACCTAATGCTTGCGCCAGCATACGATGCAAGTAAACTCATATTACTTGTATTATTTATAACCATAAAATAAAAGGAAGGTCTTTAAAATAGAAAACAATAAAAATTTATTTATTTATTATGTTCTCGGCATTTTTACAGCTTCACGAAATCTGGACGAACGCACTTTTTTGCGAACCTTATGAAGTACCTGACACATCTCTTATTTTGACAGTTAATGTAACCATCAGGATTGCCTGAAAAATTCCAACACAGAAAAATATATATCACTGCCCCAATGAACGAGGCAATAACTGAAATAAATCGATTTTTCAGGGGGACACTTTTAAGTTTCGAACCGGATTTCTAATTCTTTATTGAATCTTCTCAAATTTTTTTTTGTGTGCGTAGTTAATATTTAAGATGATCTTACTAGTAATTGAGATATTTTATTATAATTTACATTCCTACCTACTTCGATATTACATGGAAAAAAATGCTTAACTGATTTACTAGTTTTGTAAAATTCATATTTTTATCTGTTAAATATTGCATTTGAGATACTGCTGTTTTTGCTGTAGGTAGGCAATCATGACCTAAACTTAAAAATGGTACTAACTCAAATACCTAAAATATTAAGTTACTGCCTCGTTCGTTGGGGCAGTCGACATGCATCTCAGAAATGCTACATAAATTTTATATGCTTATTTCACAACGTAAAAAAATCACCAAATTTGCTGCACATGGAGGTGACACTGGGAATTGATGGATTAAAATTATATTTTTTGCTATTGTATGTCAATATTGTTGAACAAATCGTATAAGGAAAAACAATTTAACATACAAATTTCTTATTAGTGCCTTCTAAAAATTACATTAAACTGTCTAATTCAAAATGTAACATCGTCGCGAAATGCTTGAAAGCATAGGAATTGCACCTAACCTAACTCAACACTGGACGTTTTAGAATAAATTAGATCACCTAGAGACTTGTAGAACATACAGAAATATACGCGAAAGTTTCAGAAATCGAGAACCAGAGAACCTTATATAAACGGCAACGGTATCTAGCATCAAATCAGTCGTAAAAACCACATATAAAGAATCCGGTGAATGGACCAGTGATAGATGAACAGCGCGAAAAGTATTCGTAGACTGAATATTCCAAGTCACGAATGTAGGTCTTCTACAGACGAGTGGCTAGTGCGAAGTTAGTGCGGATCATGCGGAATTGTGTTCCAGCTGAAGTTTATGTTCAACAATTTTGTTTATAAATATAAACTTAATCTATTTCAAGTGTTCCATTTGGATCCCACCGCCGCATATCTATATCTATAAAACTCAATGTCTGTCTGTCTGTCCTCTATACAAATCCACACCGTTTGTCCGATTCGATTCAAATTTTGCATACTTATGCTTTAGAACCCGGCGGGTAATATAGGCAACATTTCACCCCTATTCCTTACCCCTTCCCCTCCCCCTGACATATTTTCTATAGATTTGCATAGTATTTGCATAGTATTATATATATATATATATATATATATATAAATATATATATAACCAAATTTGGAAACTTATTCTTAAGAATTCAGCGGGTAGTATATGCGACATTTTCCCCCTATTATTTTAATCCTTTCCTTCCCCTGATATATTTTCTAGGTAATTGTGTACCTTTCGGCCGATCGGACTTCAAAATTTGAAAACTTATACGACGGGTAATATATACGAAATTTTCCCCCTATTCTTTTAACCCTTCCCCTCAGCTTATATATTTTCGATGTACGACATACGATCGAACAAATCTATACACCATTCGAATCGAATCTTTGTTTACCCTCACAAATTTATTTTAAACTAAATCCTTAACCCATGCAACGACGGATAAGGTTAGCTAGTCAACAATAATCGTTAAATGCTTCGGTTTGATAAAAGTAACTTAGACCAAATATTTTACATTTTTGGATAATACAGCGAATAGCCGCCATTGTTATGTAACCATGGAGCCTTATGGCTTTGGATATAAATAAAGGCTTTGCTTTTATGATAATAAGGTATATTATTACTTCTCCTGAGATTACCATACGCAGGTTGTTCTGGGTTGGCTAAACAGAATCTCATATTCTGCAAACACGTGTTGTAGACTTAATAAGACTTAAAAATAGCATACGTAAATCCTCAAACTATTTTCCATAATTATTTTTTAATTATATGTTATAAATGTTTCTCAAGAAAAATATTTCTTTACCTGTAAGAAAGCCAAAGAATTTTCCTTTATCCGAAAATAACTACAACTTTAAACTATCCGTAAAATATGTTGTATTATGTCTTGAGATTTGTGGAAAAGTGCTTTTGACATCTTGTCTTCTGACGCATGTCAAGATCTTTTTGCCGTGAAACACCTGTGATACCAGAATTTTAATAGATTTGTTACAAAAATAAAAATATCTCCAAAGCTTCCTGGCTAGAATAATAAAATGATTTTCTTTGAGGCAACGGAAGATATTTTCCGACTTTTTTAAATTGCTATCTATGTCCAGTAAATATTGAAATGCATATATTTGAAATAATTCAAGTATAAATACATTTAAATAAAGATAAATATTTATCTTTGATTTACAGAAGAAATTTTTAATTGTGAAACACCAAAATATAGACATGAACTAATTAATATACGCTCTAGTTCCACAGCTAATTCCAATATGTTTAATTTGTTTAAAAAATTACTTTAAGCTTGTAAATATTGAAATAATCATGAAGATATTATAATGAAAAATATTCTTAAAAGTATATATAATGCTCAAACTAGATTTTATTTGAAGAGGACTTGAAATTGAAAAAAAAAAAAAATGTCTATCGTAAAAAAATAATTTCGTTTACTAGAGAATTTTTTCATGCAAGAATAAATACGTTAACTGCCTTATAAATTTGTGTTGAACATACGCGAGGGGTTACATACGTCCGCTGTATCCCAATCTGCTCTCTAGTTTATCTCTGTGTTATTATTTTCTGTGGTAACAGTCCTCAAGTATATTTTATATTTATAAGTATTTAGTAATCAATATCTATTTTGTGTCCTTCTTTACAACATCCTCCCAGTGAAGTCGGTATCTTCGCATTATTCTTCACAGTCTGCATTAACTACTTCGTACTAAAAAAAATACTATTTGTTTCATGGTTTTATCTTTAATTCACCATCATCATCTTCATCTTCATCCCCTTGTCCTAGTAGGGTCGGGGGCCAAAGACTCGATAAGGTGCTCCAGACTCGTAGCATTAAGTGTATCATATCGTATCATATTATTTAACCATTTATTTGTCACATATCTTAAAAATTTGAGGAATGGAAGTGGAACTTATGAGGGGTAGGTATGCAAAGGCAGCAACAGTAAAAAAAAATAGTGCAGTCATTAGGGATAATATATATAACTGATTTATCTGAATGAATCCGAGAATCTGAGATAGAAATATAGCCTATAAATTTATCGAAAATATGATTTTGGAAGGTAAAAATACATACAATCTAGATTACAGTACATTTTAAATTAGTGATTCTCGGTAATTGCATTCAAAACATTTAATTTTTTGGATATCTTTTATTAACATTTAAAATTTAAATTGTATGCAATTACCTAAAATATACATAGAGCCTATTTAATGTGGGCGCATACGGTGAGTATACCTTATAAATAAAGTTTTTTGTATGTGATTGAACAGAACATATTCGGTATGATTAAGATTAATTAGTAATCAAAGATGAAAAATTTAAATCATTGTAGATTAATGTGTTTTCTTGTGTTAATTTACTGTCAAATAATTAATATGATTTGATGCCTTGACCGTATAGATTCAGATGACATGTTTAGTTTGATTTTCTATGGTATGCAGCCTGGATAGATAGAAATAAGGGAACAATCAAAATGTCGTGTTACTTTTCTCTTCACATTTTTAAATAAGCTACATATAAGGAATAAGTATTTTTTAACTGAATAACTACTGATTGGACATTAATAAATAAATTCTCGTATTATTAAAGATTTGTTTAATTAAACACCAATATAATCAATATTCATCATCATTTAGAGAATATGAATGTAATCATTTCATTTTTACATGTGCTAGAATTCTTTGGTTAAGTAAAAAGTTATTATTAATTCAAAAATAATTTGATCTATTTCCTGCCGTTTCTTTATTAGTACTTTATACAATTTTTTTCGTTCGTGCTTATGCAAACCTTGCCTAAGATCTTTCCAGGAAAAGCTATCAACTCGCTTCCCGCTAATCCCCTACATATATTTTCATGGAAAAATATTATTCTCTTCCGGCTTAGCGTTAGAAAAACGTTTTGCGAAGCTATCCACTTCCAGTTTGGTAAAATATATAAAACATAAGATAATTTTAATATATTATTAATTATAATACCACGATAACAATTTTTAATACAACAGTATCTGTGACATCAATGATTTTATTTATGTGTATGAAATAGTTATTGGACAACCTATGACTTATAATTGAGAAGTTGAAAATCAAAAACTAACCTAGCCATGAATTCTCTTTTCAAATTACAGAAAACTGTTTAACATCCTTTTTGTAAAATGTATTACGTGAGATAAAAGTTAATGGAAAAGGGAATTTAAAATAAAACGTTAAAATAATAAGACCATTCATTAATTTTGAGGGATTTTCTTATAAAATTACAGCATCGTTTTAAAAAAACCAACCCATAAAAACCAAATTTTTTTTTACTCCCTTTCTCAATTTCTAATTTGATATTCTATCAACATATTTCTCTTGCATTAAGTTCATGTGGAAAATTTATTCCATGTATATTATTATCCTTAAAACTTATAGAATATTGAAAACGTAATATACGTTGGTATAGGGGGGCACGGCGTCGGCGAAACCGTCTGATCGGACCCATGGCTCGAGTCAGCCTAGTTGAAACAGGTTTCACGCCTTCTCCACGCGTCCTGTTCCTTTGTTATTAGTATGGTTTCCAATTTCCAAGCAGATCCCACCAAACAGAGCGTGAGCTTCTATCCATGGATATTTGACATTGCCGTCGATTTTGATGCATGGTCTAACTCCATGATTTTTTACGCGTGGTGTTTCCACTTTTCATCACCAGTGACAATATTTTGAAGAAAATTTTTATGATTCTGCCGTTGTAGTAGCTGTTTACATATAAAAAATCGTCATTCTACGTCTCTTGGCTTCAGCTCGTATGAACCCATTTTACTTGCTTTTGAATCATTGTCAGTATATGTAAGCTTTAAAATGGTTGAGTGATCAACTCTCAATAATTCTGTAATTTTATCTTCCGTTTGACATTGGTCTTCATCAAGTAACGCAACTCCATGTAAAATTTTCCGCAAATTCCGTTTTGTTGGTAAGTAATTCGACATATTTAATGCTAAAAAAATCTATTTTGCACACTTGGGCATACTGAAAACCAAAGCTATATGATAGTGTTTTGATTTGAATATAGTAACAGTATGCTCCAGTGCGATATAGTACAATTTAAATTCTTTCATAGGAATCCCTCCAAATTAACGCACGATCCTTATAACATTACATATATAAATTTTTAATATTTTGTGAGTATTTTTTACTTTTAAAATAGACTTAAGTATACTTTGTACCAGAAAAGGATTATGGTTGCTTATGAAATACGAGCATTTGGATTAATATTGATTATAAACTGCAAGAAAATAAATATATTAATTTATTGCATTATCAGAGATAAAATAAATTAAAGTAAGTAGGTACTTCGTAATTTAATAATTTTTTATATTTTAAATGTAGGATTGAGTTAAGAAAAAATATTGACATTCAAATCTAAAATAAAATTGTGGGTAGGTATATTTTGATACTCTAAGTCCCAATATATCTATAAAGGAGAGAATGTAGAGGCTCGCCATTTTAAATAGTTGCGCCTATATAGTGATAAATCACATACTTTTGCATGTGCAAACTACACCATTACTATAAATCATTTTATTTAGCTGGACTTTTAAGTCTCCTTTAACCAATTTTATGTTACAACTTTCTAAATATAATAAGAGAAAAACATTTATAAAAAAATTAAAATATTTTAAATAATTAACAACCATTTTTAAAAAAATAAAGGATACTGTAAGTTTTCTTCGCATGTGAATAAAATTATGCCAATATATTTTTGCAAATGCAGTAATATCCAAAAAAATAAAATGTTTTGACTGCAGTCACCGAGAATAACTAATAGAGAATGTACTGAATTATAAATTTTGTATTTATCATATTTCCAATAAAATCTTGAATTTAGTGTATTCTAAGTTAATAATCTTCCATGACTGTATCAATTTTGTTTGAATATTGCTGCCTTTGCTTTTATACCACACAAATATGTAAATGAATTATATATCTCAAAATTTCAAACCAGTCGAGTTGAATATTGCATTGTCATAGGGAAATATTGCACTGTCATAAAAAACAATAGAATATTGCATTGTCATAGGAAATACACACATGTTGAAGGTTTCAGAGCTCTATCTAGTCGGGAAGTTGTTGATGTTTTAATTATTAAATTTGCAGACAAACGAAAATTGCGTGTAATTTATGTGATACACATATTATTTGGTAACGATATGTTACAATAATATTATTTCTAGTTATCCATACTGAATATTTATGTCGTGTAAAACATCTTGGCAGACCTCCAGGCCCTGACCACTGGTGATTATATGCCCATTCCATTAGCACACCACTAGACCAAAAAAACACAACTATTATTAATACTAGCCGTACTTTTACATGTCGGTTCCTAAGATATAAGTATTTAAAAGTAACCCATAAAAATGTTTTAACAATACTCCTTTTCTCATTTTCGGGTTTCGTGTCTACCTTATACGTCGGAATCTCCATACAACTTATATGAAAAAACCATTAAAAATTTCAAAAATCCAAAATTTTACTATAATTATTAATTATTATTATTTTTTAACGAAAATTTGAGAGATCTTTTTGATCGTCGCCACGAGTCTGCTTGCAAAGTTTCAGCTCGATTGGATCACGGTAAATGAGGTAAAAATTGATCCAAAGTTTTTTCGTCAAGCAAACAGACGCCACGAGTTAAAAGAAAAGAAGTAATAAAAAAGGAACCCATAAAAACCAAGTTTTTACAATACTCCCTTTCTCATTTTCGGGTTTCGTGTCTACCATATGCGTCGGAATCTCCATACAACTTGCATGAAAAAACCATTAAAAAATTCAAAAATCCAAAATTATACTATAATTATTAAATATTTGAAGGAAAATTTGACAGATCTTCTTGATCATCGCCACGAGCCTACTTGCAAAGTTTCAACTCGATTGGATCACGGAAAAAGGGTTAAAAATCGATCCAAAGTTTTTTCGTCAATCAAACAAGCAGACGCCACGAGTTAAAAGAAAGGAATTAAAAAACGAAAAAATAATATACTATAAAGAAGTTACGAGTACATTAAAAAAAAATTCTTAAAATAAGTTACGGACGTTACACAACGTTACAACTGACGGACTGTAACAATATTGGCCTATTCAAATAGACATTGCTGAAAAATTATACGAAAATATCTATCTGCTAAAAGCTCATAATAAAGAGAAGCTTCACAACCCGTTAAATATTATGTGATTATATGTTTTCCAGGTAAGTAGGTGCGGACGAGCCTCTATTGTTCGTGAAACGTAGAGATATGCCGCGCGTGTGAAGCGTGCTTTACCTTTATTTTAACTGAATCGGACGAATCACAAGACGCGGGCGTTCGCCGTGAATCTGACCAATGAGAATGGTTCTGAGAGTTAGACTTTGACTTTTACACGCAAGTTGGAATCAAAAATGGCGGGAGATAGGGACTATTTTTAGGTGATAGAAATTAGAAAGCGGCACTTGGGTTTTCAGCTTGGAGGTCGGCCGAGGCTTTGTCGAGGAGAGTCCGAAATAAGGAGGATAATTTAACTGGACCGAGGAAAGAGCCGGAGGTTGATAATAATTCAAAGGAGAATTGGAACAGTGAACAGATAAGCATTTCCAATATTATTTATTTCTATTGCCTTTTATGTGTATTATATTTGGAACCTTATATTACTATGCGCTCATCAGATTTAATAAATGATAATTCATAGTTTTGCGGCTGTGATAATCCAGCGGACGTTCTTTCCTAATACTTATGTAACTTTCAAATATGCAAAGGAATTTTATGTTATCTGTACTGGCGATTGAATGCACGGATTTCTATATGATTTGTATTATTTTGGAAATAATTGAGATCGGGTTATTATGTGGTTTTGATATCACGATTGTCAGTGTGATATGGGTTCAGATCGTACGAGAAATTTCCTACAAATAATATATTTTAAAAATGCATCTGTATTTTATATTTATTTTATTAAAACACGGATGTGAGGTTATTGGGCAAGGTACATGTTTGTATTGCGTATCATTGGGCAATCGTTTTAAACACGATTTATTCCTATCAAGTTCTTATAAAAACGTATTTCGAATCGTACATATTGTATAGAAATAATTAATTTAGATACAGCCGGTCTTCAGCTGGGGAACACATTTATATTTTCTATTACGGTTAATTATTTTTACTATCGGGCTGTATTATTTAGGGAGTAATTGAGATTCGGAGTAGTTGTGTGTATTTGGTGTCGCGATTGCTTGTCTGGACAGGTTCGGACCGTGTGAAAGGTTCTTCCAGGCGGGGTGTTATAGCGCACGGGAGATCGGACGATTTTACTTGGGAATCTAAAATGGTTCAATTTCTCCAATAATTATACTTTGAATTCGACATATATTGCACAATATATTGAAATTGGGGAGGCAGATAGGAGATTTATTATTATTCTCTTGGCTCTCGTATGCATTGCTATACATTGATTAATATTGGGATGTATCGTTATTCAATATTTATTTAAACTAAAGGCAAACGGGGTCGCGTTTAATATTTATTATTCCGGATTTAAAGGGAGATTTGGAACAGTATGAATATGTAAGTAAATAGAATTAAAATATTATTGGTTATTTAGAATAGCGTTTTATTTGATAAAATTGCGGAGGATGTTTACGGTGTCGAATTTTTAACGTTTGTGCAATATGGTTTGCGCTAAAATTTATTCTGCTTCGAATACAAGATAATATTTACAGGTCAGCCTGGCATATGAATAAAAATTGTTATACTACCGCCATCTATCGAACTCAAACATGACTGTAATAATAATTATCTTTCGATATATTGCTACGACTTTTTAATAATACATGGTGCATTTTATAGTGATTGTCAGACGTACGTATTTATGGAGAAGGGTTTGTTCAGGGGTGGTTAACCTTTGGTCTTCCATAGCCGCGATAGTTATTCATATGACATTGTTTTTATTCATTCAATATTAGATATTTGAAATGTTTTTTTACAACATATTCCATTATTGTGGGTCGTTTGCGGTTAGATCAGGGGTAGTTGACCTTCGGTCTTCCGTAGCCGTGATAGTTTTTCATATGACATTGTTCTTATTCGTTCAATATTAGATATTTGAAATGTTTTCTACAACATTTTCCATTATTGTGGGCAGTTCGCAGTTTGTTCAGGGGTAGTTAGCCTTTGGTCTTCCGTAATCGCGTTATTTACTTATATGATAGATTGTTTTGTTTTATTCGTTTAATATAAGTAATATCATATTTTTATGAGTTACCGTAATTATTTATCTATATGATTTTATTATTGAGAGTGATGCAACGAATACTACTTTCACGAATACGAATATCAGGCCTACTATTCGGTGAATACGAATGCGAATATTTCCACCAAGGTGGGGGGAACTTGAACATACTTGAACATACCTTGATGCAACGAATACTACTTCCACGAATACGAATATCAGGCCTACTATTCGGTGAATACGAATATTTCCACCAAGGTGGGGGAGGACGCAAGCATACTTGTAATTATATTGTTTATGTCTGCTTGTGATATCACTATACGGCGTAGATGAACTAGATTGAAGGGGCTTATGTTCTGCATGTGCTCAGCGTAGAGGGAATAGTATTTTTGTTTCTAGGATCCTATACAGGTTTACAGGTGCTGATATTGAAATATATATACAAGGAAAACACTATTTTGGGAATCATTAACTGGATGACAGATATTGAAGCACACATACACACAAGGAGGACGTTATGTTAAATACATGACTGGAAAGTTTGCGATGGCTCCTCTTCTTCGCCTTTCAGCTCGATCCTACTCCTAACTGAGTTTACGCCTTGTTAGAGGCAAACAAGCTATCTATCTACGTCGGATGAAGGCTCTACGGTTTTTAACGTAGTATTTCCAAACACCCTCGCTTTATTCAAGACCTCCCCAGTTCACGTTGTGTAATTTTTTGTTTCGAACTATAGGGGATGAATTGGTTTTGTGGTAACCCTATCGCAAGCTAAACTTAAATTAAATACTGGGGTATGAAGTTCGTGAATGTTCATGGAAACGCAAACAAAACTACCTAGCACGTCAATTAAGCCCTACGGTGCAATTGCTAAACATACTATGTTCCGTGGCCCTATATTATTTACCTATCATTCCTACGGACTGAAACCACTGCATCTGGTGTAGCTGCGCTTCCAGAGTGCGCGATCCTCTGCTTCCATGCCCTCTCCGCTCGATCCCCCATTGTCCTACCTGTATGGGATCGACCGCCATCCACTGGAAAGGTTAGTGACGTGCCGTTATCACATGCGCATGCACATATAGAGTACATAGATCCCCTGAAAGCCCTCGAGTCCTTCGTAGCCGCTCCTATGGATGATTCCGTCTTCGACGCCCTCGCTGATTAATAATTTTATCTTCCGCCGTTATCTCGCTGTGCTTATTCCCTACGATCTTTTATATTTACTCTGCATTATCTTTATATCAATTACATTGTTACGTTTATTTACTAGCCGGCCTAAGTTCCGTCACCTGTATCTGGCCCTATGTCTCATTCTAGTGGTACGTTGGGTTCTAATGGATAAGGGGTTTGTAGAAGGTATGTGTAAATGTATGTGTACGCGGAAAATGTGGTTGCTTTAAATTCGGCCCCTCCGTACCCAAAGGCTCATCGGTGACTGATCCCATCTTCCTTCTCCCGACACGAGTTCCGGATACGTTGACCTGAGCCTGGATGCGCCTTTTAATGTTGGGCCTCTTCTGTGCAAAGTACCGCACCATCCCTCGCGTCAGTGTCTGGCGTCCGGGCTCAGAGCCAGTTTGCCCCCCGAATTCCAACTCCTCCAGGTTAAACTAAGTTAAACTACGGTATATATACTGAAGCTACTGTAAAGATGGTCCCGGGCCACCTGTCAAGTCAAAATATGCGAGTGGGGAAGGGGAGTTTCCTAGGCTCCCCAACCCTCGCCTGTGAGCAACTGCAGCCCATTGGCCATTCGCGACACTACAGTGACTGCAACCACCCTCCCAGGTAGTACTTATTAGAATCTGATATGCATCAATACGTTCAATCCATTCCAGACGAGGGAAGACATCCGCACGGGTGTTGTGCCACCCGTGAAGAGCCCCCTCATACACTACGTACGAATAGATACATACTAATAAAATATAATATACATACATATACCTACATATACAATACATAAATAAATACTTGTAATGGTTGGTTGCCATGTGGTTTCACGAGGCCATGACCCATCGTATTAGTAGATGGAAAGGTGGATCTGGACAGTAGGGATATGCCTAGCCCCTGGCCAGGGATGTCGGTGTATTTTCTCCAAATGGTGTACAGCTAGAATCCTGCCATCGATGATGATGGGATCTGCCTAATTATCTCCGACTGATGGGTAACTGGAACCCTGCCATCACTGATGAAGATGATGTTGTCACTATCGAAACGTCACCTGATGATATTTAGCTGAACCGCCGCTAGTGATGATGATGATGATGATGATACTATCGTAACGTCTCCTGACTATATATAGCCGAAACACCGCTAATGATGATGATGATACTATCGTAACGTTTCCTGACGATATATAGCTGAAACACCGCTAATGATGATGATGATGATGATGATGCTATCGAAACGCCCCCTGACTATATATAACTGGGACACTGCTAGTGATGATGATGATGATGATACTATTGAAACACCTCCTGACGATATATAACTGGGACACTGCTATGATGATGATGTTGGTGATACTACCGAAACGCCCCTGACTATATATATAACTGAGACACTGCTAATGATGATGATGATGATGATACTATTGAAACACCTCCTGACGATATACGACTGGGACGCTG
>JADDOH010006756.1:0-27712 GCA_016648135.1 Agrypnia vestita | reverse complement strand
CATATATATATATATATATATATATATATATATGTAAATTCATTGTTTTTAGTGATCCATTAGGCCGCAATAAAGCGCCATCTATTTCTTGATCTTGTCTTTGCGATTCAGTCTGCTGGGCGTTAGCCTACCTCTAGCAGGGCTGTTTCGATATTATCCGCCGATAAATACGAGGCTTAAATAAACAAAATATTTTACTATTTAAAATAATGCGTGAGAAACCATCTTATGAAGTTGTGGAATAATAAACCTGATTGACAACGCACTTTTAATACGACGTGTTCAGAAATCACCGTTGGAAATGAATCGACTTAAAATACCATCGTGAATCAGAGATAGCCATATTCTTGTCCCATTCATGAATAATGTTTTCCGAGCTTCGGTTCCCCACCGCTTCAAAGCCAAGATACAGCCAACTACGGCAGCAGACTGCGTAGTAAATATTTTATCAAAGCCGTCATTACTTGGTCATGTATTATTTATGAATTGCTAGCTGCTGACGGATGTTACAAAATAAAGCGATATGTGAAGTGACAGTGGACAGCGAATTTAATAATAATATGGTAAGTTTATAGACAAAGAGTCACGCGACCAGTATCGTATTTATGTTGATATTTAATTCTTTCTTCGTTGCTAACCCTAGCCAACCTCAGGACCTTTTGTTCTGACCCCAGGGATTTAAAACTTCAAAATAGGAGGTGTTTCTTGAAACCTGGCATGTCACACCTACAGCTGTAAACGGTTAAGTGGTCAACGGCGATGTCGCGGCGGGATACGCATATATACTTGTGTGCAGCCATGGGGCGTTATTATAAGAGATCACAAAGATTTTGGTGTGTGCGTACGAAGCGTCGGCAATAATTCACCATGAACGTAGTGGTGAATATTGGACTGTCTTGCGAAACTTCTTAGCTTGTCATATTTCACAAAGATTCACCACCGCATTAGATTCTTCAGCCATGATGTCCTCGTCTTTCAGGGTATCGTCAGCTACCATATTTGCCTTTGAATGAATTAGATGACGAGATGCAGGATCTGTTTTTGTTTCTTCCAGACTTCCTACCGTTAAAGTTCCAGAAATATCTGGAAGTCTTACGATATTTCCAAAATATTGCAAATTCGTGGGCGTGTGGTTGACTTGGTAACAGGAAACCACGATATGCTAGGTGCGTCCAGACACTCTGCGGATGCTCGGAAACGATGCTGTGCCCAACACAAATATACTGATCCCCATAAAACTGCATATACCATCCCGAGTGCAATACTCTCGAAGCAAATCTCTTGATTTTACTCTGGTTCAGGATTTTCTATAGGAACATTTGAACAAGGGCAGGTAACTACTTGCCAAATTCTCCAGGTATATCGCCATGGTATCATTATTTGGTTCGCTATACTGCCTGTTGACTGCAAATACTTTAAAGGCCGCCCAAAGTTGCATGCACAAATTAAAAGTATCTTTGTATTTGCCGCAAAAAAAATCAACCGCTCGTAGAGAATCTATGGCTTTGTGGCAACTCTGACAAACACAGAGAATTCCGCGTTCAAAGATATATCTATAGAGCTCTCGACCAGAGACCACGGAGGATATTTACCCGAACAAGACTATCATTACCTTTCTGAAATATGCATTTGGAGAAATGGGGCTTAAAGTTTTCTATTCTCTTGATTCAAATAGAACCCGAAGTATTAAATAAATGTGATACTATTGCAAATCAATATCATTATCGTTTTCATATTTCTTATAACAAAACAATCATATTTTAAAATGGATTTTTTTGCACCCAATTTAAAGAAAAATGTATCAAATGTAAATGAATCATTTTTCGTTGTAAAACAATAATAGAAAGTCATACAGAGATGATTTTTTGGTACGTAGTAGAACTAACGATGTACAAAAGTATCACATTCTAAACTCAAAAACGTTTTATTGGAATGATGATCGTCTTGCAACCGGGACGCGATATGAGTGCACTATTACGACTGTACCTATATAAAGCAATTCATACTACCGCCGTATATTCTTGCTCGCTGTCTTCTCCTCATTACTTTCTTACTAGGGGTCGTGACCTCCCTACCATCGCGCACGTTTCACCAGCATTTTCCATTTAATTCGATTCAGAGAAGAATGCACTACTGAAGAGATTGTAGGACCGCACAGACACCACTTATTGGTCACTCCACCGCATTAGCAATAATCCACTCACCGTTCTCCAATCATTCAGGGACCACAAATATTTATAAAAAATGTCATTATTGCGGTTGAGTAAGGTATGTCCAAATTATCCAAAGATGCGGCGAAGACATGTAGTGAAAAATTTAGCTTCTAATAAAATATTCTCCATTCATAAGGGTTCTGTTCCCTGTATCTAACAATCGATATAAGTACCTACAATTTGATAATTTATATGACGCCATTTTCATAAAAATTGCAACCCAAGGGTGCTTTACACAAAAATTGTACAACCCTACACTAGTATTTAAAATGTAACATTTAACATAACGCAGTTTTAAAATCAGTCCAATTTTAAAACTGCGTCATTTGTTGACATATTTCATACTTCCGAATTTTTATTTTTAAATAATAATTAAAGTTTTTAATAAAAAATTATAACTATTTAATTGTGGTTGAAGCCTAACATTGCGAGAGTAAGTAAAATATGTCGTTTAAAATGATATCTTTATATGAATAAATAGCGTTTTAAAATCATTAAGAAATGTAAAAATTTCTTGCAAATCTATAATAACTATAATCATTAAGAAATGTAAAAATTTCTTGCAAATCTATAATAACTTAATTAATATTTAACATTTCTTAATTATTTTAGTATAGTTTAATCATCATAATGCTAGACACTGCACCCTTCCACTAACTTCTACACATTAACAGTCTTATTATATACAAGGTCTTATACTAAACAAAAGGTCTTATACTAAACAGACTCAAAAAGATACATAATCGATTCTTAAGGTATCTTAATTTTCGCTGCTATCGAGCCCAAAGTGACTTTGCAGGATTTTTCATTTTCTTTAAAATGCCGCCCTTACATACTCGAAGAAACACAGACGACGTCATGTTCTGTTTAAAATAGCCATCTCCCCAATAGACTGTCAAAGTCAGAGAGTGAAGACACGAAACCTACTCAATACAGTACATCTTCCTGCGTTTCAACACTCGCTTCAAGGAAATCGGCTTATTCGAGACAATCATACTTTTTTTTACACAATTCTTTTCACACAAGTATTCAACACAACACAACAGTGCAATCAAATCAAGTATAATCAAATATAATCACACGATTTCTGATCTCATCCCTATTCCATCTTCCCTCCCCTCCTTTCTCTGTCTCCTATGGAATTTACTTTTATATTGTTTTGTAGTATTGATTGAAACCACTCTCACTAGTACCCGCTAACCTAATGCATTCATGTAATTGGCAAAAAATTTCTGTACCTTATTTTCTGTTCTACTTATTCCAAATATGCCGTATGAATCCCAAATAAATAAAAAGTTGTGTCCAGACAGGACGTATATATATATATATATAATATCTATATATATATATATATATATATATAGATATATATATCTGTGAGCTAAAGAAAACTGAGTGAGTCAAAAAATGCAGGTTTTTAGGAGAGCAAAAACAAAATATGGGAATTTCGTTTGTTTACGAAATATCTCTTAAAACCTTTGTTATTTTCATCTAATTTTTATACGAGTAGTTTTGTTTTATGCACAAGAACATTGAACCAAGTTGACAAATGTCGTTATTTCTTGCCAAATTTTTCAAATGATTAATCATTGAAAAAATAAATCATGTCATTTGTTATTTTTCCAAAAAATTAAAGAATAGTCACATTTTATTTTATTTTCTAACTCATCTAATTTTTCCTTGCTAGATATTATGTTTCTAAAGAATAACTCTGCATACTTAACTCAAAACTGGATTTTATTGACACGTTAATTTTTCCTATCGCCCGCAGATATTAATTTTTTTTTATTTTTTATTTTTATTTTATTTTTTATTTATTAGAGACACTAACAGGATAATGGGTACATGACACTCAGATAATAAACATTATAGTGAAGAATATGCACATTATCCCAATTACAAGTGTCTTCGGCACGCTCTAGTAACATGTATTTTTGTAATTAATTATATTTCACACGTACATTTATATATATTATATATTTGTGTTTGAGTGTAGTGCGATTAGTATTTAGTGGTAGTAGTAGTAATAGTAAAAATTAATATATTAAATTGGACTTATTCCCAAGCCGATGTATATTCACTGTTCATGAATATTAAATCATATTTTTTGATCAAAAATACACGACAGAACAGGAATGTGTAGAAATTTTCTAATGTTTATAGTGCCGGTTTGCTTGGATGCTTGTATTATGTTGTATGTATCTATTAACGAGTTTTCACTCGAATGTACAAATCAGTAATTTCATTGATAATTGCGAATTCGCTAACGATTGAATGTTTATAAAAGCATCGAGGCACTCGCTGATGCCACGCCACGCTAACGCGAAAATAAATATCAAATTGCTCATAAATATAATGACGGCCTGGCGTTACATCCGGTATTTTGTACACAAGGAGCGTGTACCAAATTACCAACATTTATTGGGGACTACGTCACGAAGTGCATGATAATATGGAAGTAATCAAATCCATCACTGCTTATCCGATAAAGAGAAAATTATTAAAGTACTAGCATAAAGCAATAAAACTTATATTTTAATGTTTTAAATATAATATATTACCAAAAATAGGGAAGTGATGTAATAAAATGGGCTTTTATTTATTTATGTAGTTTATTGTGTAGATGTCCATGTTTATTTAAAATTAAATTTAAAATTAATTAAATTTTTGTAAATATTATTATTAAGTTCTGCAAGTTTGCGTAAAGCGTTATTTTAAATATTGGTTAAACCTTCCCCTGTGTATAATTAGATGTTTTCGGTGAAGCCTATATATATTAAAATTATTTTTTCCCTAGGCACTCATTATTAAAGTTTTCCCGGTTTATGTTATGCTTAATTATCGAAATTCCCCGTTTTCTCTAAGTGATTAACTGAATTCTTTTAAAGTGCCTCTATTTAATTGTTATTTTATTTAAACTCGTGAAATTATTACGTTAAATAATATTTTAATTTATGTCCTTGTTTTTAGGTTTATTAAAAATTTTAAGGAGTGAAGAGAAGACAAGTTTTTGTTGACTATTAGTCTTATATTTGAATCATTTATGCGTTGGCGCGTTATTATTTTAAAGTGGGACATGGTTTTCCTTTAATAGATCTATTTCCATGAATACATCATACCATAACACGTATTTCAAGAAAAAAAATTAAGGATGTAATACTGTAAAACATTTCAGTATACACAGAAACGATACATCTTAATCAATAATCGTATTGACTCCTGGAAATCTTAACTCCATATTAATGTCCCACGGAAACGAACAGGAGCACCAGACCTTTTTCATTTGGATCATTGAAGAATCAAATACGTCAAAAACTCCACAATTAAACTCAACAACTAATCATGCCAGGTTTTCGGATACCTGGCGTGTTCCTGGTACCTTCAACATACTGTGCTTCAACGCTCAAATATTAAGTAACATCTCTTCGCTCATACATTTCACACGGCTCAACCATTTTAGCGACCCTTTCTTTATTCTGTGGAATACGCTGTTGCCAGAATTACACATGTGCCTTATTTGTTCGTTCTTTACTTTCGTATACGGATTTTCCATTTATGTGAGATCAATTTTTTGGTCATGGCGCTTCATGAATGCGTTGTGTATCGCATTAGAGATATTTGTGCAAAAATGAGACAAAGTTATTAGACCGCTTCACGTCAGCCAGTAATGCAACAACTCACTTGACGTCAGCGACGTATGATATCATTTATGTACACCGCGCGCAATGTGTTGTCTTTAAAATAAATGTAAATTGAACGTGTTAATTATAATTATTACTAATTTTTTAGAACCTTTGAATTTAAAAATTTCTTGTTTTTATCCGTTATTTTAATATAAAAATATATATTTATTCACCTACTAGTTTCATCTGATGAAGGAATTCGACAGAGCCATTACTATAATTAATATGTTATTAATTGATATAATAATTGTAAATAATTGTAAAACATTTACAATTATTTATTAATTATAAAAATTGTAATAATGTATAAAAGATTGTATAACAGACTGCCAATGGAAATAAAAGATGCAGCTGGTAATTATGCTAATGGGATAATATTAGGTCCTTACATATGAAATTGGCGTTTTGCCGTACTGGCAAATTTGATCTCAAATATCTTCTCTTTGGTTAGGAATTCCAAATCCAAATTTATACAGCTATTTACTCATGTATTTGTGTTTTGAAAACTATAATTCATTTGTTTTTACCTCAATTGTTTTTTTCTTTGCGTCACTCAGTTTACAAAATGAAAAACTTGAAATATCGCGTTATTTACGAGTACGAGTTCCACCGTGGCACCAGTGCTGCAGAAACGGCTCGAAGGATTAATGATGTGTATGGCGACGGTGCCGCAAAAGAAAACACAGTGCGTTTTTGGTTCCAACGTTTTCGTTCTGGAAATTTCGACCTGCAGAACAAGCCCCGTGGACGGCCGGAGACCAAAGTTGATAATGAAGAATTGAAGGCTATTGTGGAAGCGGATCCATCGCAAACCACATCCGAGTTAGCTGCAGGCTGCGGTGTTAGTGATAAAACTGTTTTAATCCACTTGAAGCAAATTGGTAAGGTGAAAAAGCTTGAAAGGTGGGTACCTCACGAATTGAGTGAAGCAAATCAACAAACGCGCGTTGACTGCTGCGTTGCATTACTCAACCGGCACAATAATGAAGGGATTTTAAATCGAATCATTACCTGTGATGAAAAGTGGATCCTGTACGATAATCGGAAGCGCTCATCGCAATGGCTGAACCCTGCCGAACCAGCCAAACCATGCCCCAAGCGAAAATTGACTCCAAAAAAGTTACTTGTGAGCGTTTGGTGGACTAGTGCTGGTGTCGTTCACTACAGCTTTCTTAAATCTGGCCAGACGATTACGGCAGATGTCTATTGTCAGCAACTGCAAACCATGATGGAAAAGCTAGCTGCTAAACAACCGAGGCTGGTTAATCGCTCTAGGCCACTGCTGCTTCATGATAACGCTAGACCACACACTGCACAACAGACGGCTACCAAATTAGAGGAGCTTCAATTGGAATGTCTAAGACATCCACCGTACTCTCCGGACCTTGCCCCAACAGATTACCATTTTTTTCGAAATTTGGATAACTTCTTGCAAAGGAAAAAATTCAACTCCGATGGGGCAGTCCAAACCGCCTTCAAAGATTTTATTGATTCCCGTCCGAATGTTTTTTTTAGTAAAGGGATCGATGAACTACCTATGAGATGGCAAAAGTGCATAGATAGCAGTGGTACATACTTTGATTAAATAAATATATTATAATAAAAAAATTCGGCTTTATGTTCCTCCCATACTAAACGCCAATTTCATATGTAAGGACCTAATATAAGAATCACTTTATAAAATGGTTAAAGGTTTTAGAAAACAAAGGGACAAAAAAGAAACTAATGACGAATATTACCTAATAAAAAAATAAAATGATATAATGTTTAAAGCTATTTTATAAAAATTAAAGTTATTAATAAAGCTCGGTCCATGATCTTGGATTGGGAGGGCCTATGTAAAGCCTGAAGCTGAATGCTATGGAAATCAGGCATACCTACATGTAGTAAATAATAAACAAATGAATAGTGAACCTACAGAACAACAAAATATGTACAATGAACTAAACTAACTGTTTAAACTAAAAAAAGTCTGGTTCTATTACATTTGACTTGTTTAATAAAATTACTGTGAGCTGCAAATTTTGAAACAATTGGGTAATTTCACATTTAACAGATATCTAAGAAAATACATGAAATAGATTCAAAAAAAATAATTTTGTTTTGTATTTTTTATTATAAAAACCTTAAATACAATGCCATCAAAACGCGATATGATTGGTCGTGACCATAGACGTACTATAAATATAGACTAGCCACTAAAAAACAAATCTGAGTCTCTTCTGTCTTCTATTAGTACCAATTTAAATTTTTAAAGTAAAAAATTAAAATAAAAGTTCAAATTAAATGTAAGAATATTGTTGTATACCGTGTCCACCTCGACACAGGCTTGTCCTAGTGAGGGGGTGCTGTTATCATGAATAAATACTGTAATCATTTATAAATAAATAATATTATTAAGTAATAAAACATTAAACAAATATACGTCCTTTTATATTGTGATAATAAAAAAAAATAGTATACTAGAATCTGATTCGTTAATGGTCGACTGTACAGTGACATGAGTAAAAAATCATCGACCTTATTTCCACCGTACTCAGCCTACTTTCGTTTTTGCCAATTCTAGACTTCAATTAAAATAATTCTTTTAGATTTAATTGAAACGCTATTTTGGTGTCCTTCTATAGGGTTGACATTTCAGTGATATAATTATTAATTTCAGATGAACTCTATTAATTATTGAAACCATACTTCCGGCATCTCTTATGTTTCTTTTTAACGGCGATTGTCGAAAAAATCCTTCACGGTTGATTGGAAAAATGGTTGTTGAATGAATAGTATCACATGAATGAGTTTCCAACCTTCCATTTCCGTTCCGATAGCATGGAAGCAATAAAAATAAAAATATGTGAACCATTAGACGTGTATAATTGGCTTCCGTGACTAATGAAGTAACCCGAGCTAGTTCTAAGAAGTAGCCAAATGAAACGATAATTAACTACACTTTAATTTGTTCACCAAGCCACAAATTTAAAACCCAAGATGGATATATGAGAAAGTGAAAAATTATTTATTAAATACCCTGAAATGGTGATTATTATCTTAAAAATACTTCAATATCATGAATAACAAAGAAATGAGCATTGGTATTTAATATTGCGTTTTTAATATTAACATTTTCTGCAAAACCACCGTGGTTAATCGATTTGAATTGAATTTATAATTGACGTAAAATCAAACAGATTTGACAAATTTTTGCCACGATCATTCCGGGCACAATTATTCGGACATGATTATTGCGGACATTGATTATTTCGGACAAAAATGTTTTTGTTACTGTTACATTAGGTTATGTAATATTTTTTGTCCGTGAAAATCCTGCCCGGAGTTGCAAAAATTAGGGGCATAAATAAAAATCCAAATTTCCCGCATTAGGGTCATTAAAAATAAATCAAAAACATACAATTATTATTATTTGTTTACAAATTCAATTTATTTATTTTTTAATTGTCAATATATAAAAATGTTGTTTTCAAAAATACACTCACCTTGTAAAAACAATCATGCGCTTAATTAATTTTAGTATTGCTTTATTTACAGAGTGGAAGTACATAATTAAAACAATTTATTTTAAACACCAATGCTTAATCCACTGAATTATCGTTTCCATTACTAAAAAAATAACGGTTGTAAATGTAATGTGAATGACTACCCACCCTCCTTCCTCCTCCCCCTCCCCGTATATTATAATTGTTCAGCCATTCTCTCTCTCTCTCTCTCTCTCTCTCTCTCTCTCTCTCTTTCACTCTTTCTCTTGGATTTTTTTTTCTCCCTAACAATGTTAACCTATCTCCCTAACTTCTGATTCTGTCGACATTGAATCGTGTCACTATGGCTCAATTGGTTACAGCTATTTACCAGCAATATAAAGTTTCATCTATATTTTTTTATGTAATTAAATCTTCGATAAAGATAAAGATTTATATTAAAATAAGACAAAATACATATTTCTCATGGCGCAAATAATGATAAAATATATAAAATAACGCTTGTAATGTCACTATGGAAGAACACTATGGAAATCTAGTTTAAGAAGTTCATAAAAACCAACGTTTCCGGGTATAAATAGCGGAGATCTAGGTCACCGAGTTTTGTTGTGTTTTGACAGTTTGTTTGGTGCGGAGTCAGCCGCGAGCCGCGAGACAACGGCAAGGGTGGCCACTCGTGAGATAATCGAAGCGAAAAATCAAGCGGAGTACCTAAGTGGCGAAATATACCAGAGCTACTTCTATGTGGGAGAATTGAATATTCTACGAGCGATAAATACATGTTACTTAGCTATAATAATGGGTTCATATACGACTGATATATTGAGAAATAGTGTAGATTAAATAAAAGCATTAAGTTTAATTCAAGTTTATACATTGATTAATTAATTAATCACTAATTAATAAATCCTTCTTCAAAAACAGCAAAATAATTTTGTGGTGATAGTGTTAATATTAGGTCCTTACATATGAAATTGGCGTTTTGCCGTACTAGCAAATTTGATCTCAAATATCTTCTCTTTGGTTAGGAATTCCAAATCCAAATTTATACAGCTATTTACTCATGTATTTGTGTTTTGAAAATTATAATTCATTTGTTTTTTCCTCAATTGTTTTTTCTTTGCGTCACTCAGTTTACAAAATGAAAAACTTGAAATATCGCGTTATTTACGAGTACGAGTTCCACCGTGGCACCAGTGCTACAGAAACGGCTCGAAGGATTAATGATGTGTATGGCGACGGTGCCGCAAAATATAACCAGGCGTTTTTTGGTTCCAACGGTTTTCGTTTCTGGAAATTTCGATTCGACCTGCAGAACAAGCCCCGTGGACGGGCCGGAGACCAAAGTTGATAATGAAGAATTGAAGGCTATTTGAGACGGATCCACTCGCAAACCACATCCTTAGCTGCAGGCTGCGGTGTTAGTGATAAAACTGTTTTAATACATTTGAAGCAAATTGGTAAGGTGAAAAAGCTTGAAAGGTGGGTACCTCACGAATTGAGTGAAGCAAATCAACAAACGCGCTTTGACTGCTGCTTTGCATTACTCAACCGGCACAATAATGAAGGGATTTTAAATCGAATCATTACCTGTGATGAAAAGTGGATCCTGTACGATAATCGGAAGCGCTCATCGCAATGGCTGAACCCTGCCGAACCAGCCAAACCATGCCCCAAGCGAAATTTGACTCCAAAAAAGTTACTTGTGAGCGTTTGGTGGACTAGTGCTGGTGTCGTTCACTACAGCTTTCTTAAATCTGGCCAGACGATTACGGCAGATGTCTATTGTCAGCAACTGCAAACCATGATGGAAAAGCTAGCTGCTAAACAACCGAGGCTGGTTAATAGCTCTAGGCCACTGCTGCTTCATGATAACGCTAGACCACACACTGCACAACAGACGGCTACCAAATTAGAGGAGCTTCAATTGGAATGTCTAAGACATCCACCGTACTCTCCGGACCTTGCCCCAACAGATTACCATTTTTTTCGAAATTTGGATAACTTCTTGCAAAGGAAAAAATTCAACTCCGATGGGGCAGTACAAACCGCCTTCAAAGATTTTATTGATTCCCGTCCGAATGGTTTTTTTAGTAAAGGGATCGATGAACTACCTATGAGATGGCAAAAGTGCATAGATAGCAATGATACATACTTTGATTAAATAAATATATTATAATAAAAAAAAATCGGCTTTATGTTCCTCCCATACTAAACGCCAATTTCATATGTAAGGACCTAATATTTGACCAAGGTCCTGTTGTGAACTGCGAAACAATATCTGGATCATCGGGCGCTCCTTCCCGATCCTGATTTCCAAGGTAAAGTCTTGATTCCGTGTATCCTGTCATGATCTTGTATACGGTGCGTATTTTCTTCCTACTCAGTCACGCTTTTCTAATTTTAACCATCTTCGGAAAAAAAATTCCGCTGAGGATCTCTTCCGATTTCCAAATTTCGCAACCTTATTGTAATAAACCGCCTTTTACATTTCACTCTCATTTTTTTTAATCTCGATTCCCTGAGATTCAAGAGGTTTGTTCGTTTATTTGCTCTTTAAAGAACGGACGAATTACGCTCCGCTGTACCACTTAATTTTGATTTTATTTAAAACACTTAAAAACTCAAATTTATTTACGATATTCTTTATCATGGTATCATAAAGGCTAATCGGAAAGCCACAATAAATGGAAAAATCGATTCATTAAATGAACAGAGAAAAGAAAAATAATAATTTCTTTTATCTAAAAACAAGATATAATAACAAACTTAAATTACCTTGAGCAAGTTTTCCACGCGGTGGGTGAATTTCTTTCATCCTTCACCCATGAACAGGATCAAAGTTCACTCAATTTTATCATTTTCATTTTCGTTGATTATGTTGGGGGATAAGGAATATAATCTCATTTCATTCTGGTGCGCATCGAGAGTTGTGATTCATTTCTAATCATCACATCCGATTCTAATAAAATATGTTGAAATTAAATTTCGATAGAAACTAAAGAGACGCAGACATTATCAAGGAATTAAATTAGATTTACTCTGAACGGAAGTACCGACGATAAAAACTAAACGTCGGCTGAAAAACCGGAAGTGGGCCTGGTTTTAATGCGGTTGGGAGTTTATTCTGAATGTAAATAAGTTGGTTTACTGAGAGAGAATAAACCAAAAGGAAACAATTTGTAAAGTGGAAAAATTAGGCAACAATTATTAGACGTATATTTTGGTTGTTGGGTAAAGTTTCTAAATATTACGTCGTGTTTTATTCGCCTGGAGGTCCGAATAAAACGCAATTTACGCTCTTACAAAACCATTCTCTAACACATATTTTTTTGCACTGATTCGTTGCACTAGAATATTCTACAGAAAGGTACTCTTTATTCACTTGTTTCTATAGACCTATCTAAGATCTCGCACTCGCTTTTCGAAATAAATTTTTCGCTCGTGCGCGTCCGCAACCTAATTTTTAAGGATTGTATTTCTCGAAACTAATCACATATACGTCTAATTTCTATTTTTTTCAAAGCGTCTAGATTCGTTAAACCTTCAATTATGTGCATGTCGTTTTCATTTTTGGAATCTTGTGATAATATCTAATACATTTAAACACATTCTTTACCATCACGTTTACTTTAATACTTCGTTGTGGATACAACTATCGGATAACACCATCGTGGGTAACTCCTTCAAAATGCACTTTTTCGCAAAAGAAGTTGTTCACTAGTTGATTATCTTTCTTTATCTGACATTAATTTGCATGTTTAATCCCGTATAAGACACCCGGAGATTTTTAGAATAAGCCAGCATTCCAATAATGTCGGTAATTTTTCTCCCATCATAAGAATGTGTCGAACATACAATATAAAAAGTATGCCAGTAGAACTAATTATAGTTTAATGGCTTAATTTTACTTTATTTTTTGTTCCACATTAATTCTATATATTTATTTATTTTAAAGTGTCCTAATTTTTGTTCATTTTCATTTTAAATGATTTAATTCTAAATTTAAAGTTTTTTTTTGGGTTTACATTATCTTTTTATATTATTAATCTGGCATATTGGATTTAATTTTCTTAATTTTACTTTATTATTAATTTGTTAGAGGTTTCTAATTATCACTGTTTGTTTTTGTACTAATCATTGTTTATATATATTATTCATTTCTTTTAAATATTTATTTCTAATATTTACTTTTATTTAATTACTGTGAAACGTGTTTTATGATATGAACATAAAAATCTTTTTAACTTTATTGTACTATAAAAGCCCACTAGGGCGTTGATTAGTAAATAAATAAATACATATGTTGTGCTCACCTAAACGTTGATGCTAAAATTCTTGCGGATATCCTATCATTATTCAAAGTGTTACTTCCACTTTTATTTTCTTAACAATAACCTGAACTCATAGAACGCATTAAATCAATTATTTATTTAAATATTCTGACATGACCACACTACATTGATACACTGACACACGACACACATGTTGCTAGAGAAGGCTTGTAATTGCGAGTGTGGGCTGAGATTTAAATGATACCTAATGTATTGTTTTTTATGTATTTTGTACCAATATTTTGTTAGTATTTAATATGTTTTCTTGGATATCCCCTAAGCTGCTCAGAATTTTGATACGAATGGAACTTTTTTATAAAAAGGTCCAATTTTAATAAAATATCGGATGAGACATACGTTTTTTTCCTAGTGTCTTGATATAGCTGAGGAATCCTACGCCTAAACCTTTCTCTACACCCTTCCACACCTTGTACAGAAGGCCCCACAGTTGTAGAGAAGAAGGCTTTCTGTCACATGCAAAAAAAAATATCATCCCTTTGTGAATAAGACGCGCTAGAGAAGATTTGTACGACATGAATATTGCATGAAGTTATTCGCCCCATTTGTAGGTCTTTTTTGCTCCCCGCCCGCCCTTTCTCCGTTTCGCCGGTTTTGTCAGTTTACGCTAACATTATCCCGGGCTGCTTTATGTTGGAAGTAATCTTGGCGTGTTATGCTAATTTGAAAAGGTGTACATGCCGCGCGCGTGTGAATAAGGGCGGATTTGCCAGTTTTTCTATTTACGTGGCTACGTGCTTAAGGGATGGAAAATAAGCGCTCTTTGAAAGCTTCGTGCGGTAATCATGTCCTAAATATGCCATCGCAATCAGTCGTTTTCTGTCTACATTAGATTGAATATATCACTTTTGATGTGTTACATCTTTCCTCTCGCTTTCGCAATTTCGTAAAAATGGATTGAAACGCGTATCAGGAAACTAGACGCCAGAGAGGCGCGCGCTATTTCATTTGACCAATGAGTGCGCGCGGTGATAGAGTTGGCCGTCAGATGGAACCAACCCATTTTCGGTAGCTAATGTATTAATAACTCTGTAGGGGTTGACAAAATTAAGGAATTTAAATATAAATACTGTGTTGCTCTATTAATAAAGAAACACGTCACTAAAAGCTTATTTTTTAATATGTTAAATATTTATTTGATAACTTTATCAAATACAGCTGTCATGTCAACAATTTACTTTTTTTCTATCCACCAACATAGTACACTGTTTTATCGACACGTCACACTTTTTTACCGACAGTGGATCAAAATTCAATATTTTTCTAATGACCCAATTCTTAAATATTAAAGTACGTACACTGCTTTATTCACATCGACAAAATTCTTGAATGATATCTCACAGTGCGGCAAAATACAATATTATAAAATGCACATACATTTTCTTTACATGTATTTACTTATAAATAAATATACATATATTAATATAAATATATTTATTTTTTTATTTATTTATTTCAAAAAATCCTTGTTTACAAATAAAGGTACTTAATACTAATTTAACAATAAAAATATAAGATAAAATTACAATTTTTTTTTATCAATGAATTTTTAATAATAAGTGTCTGAAAAAAGTGCAGATTATTGAAAAAAATGCAAGTGAGTAATAATGAGTAATTGATTAATCGAATAAATATTTCGATATTTAGCTTTTTAAAGTTTGACGTTAATTTCTGTCGCTGCTCAATTGATATTTTTAATTCTGAGATGTCAAATGTTACATTATATGCGACTACTGTAAGGCTCGCTCGTTTTTTTTGTTACATGGCACTTATACGCAAATCTTAAAAATATCATTTAAAAAAGAGCGCCTTCACAATTTATTGAATAATTAATATTACAAACGCTAAATAAACTCGTCACTGCGGGATTCGGACACTCGATAATATATACTTATACAGGATTGTAGAATTTTTGAATATAAATCTTCAACTGTGTAATTTTTATCTCATTAATGCTGTACTACATGACTCATTATGGACGTAGATAAAGTATTTGCGGGGTACAAAAGCAAGGGCAGCAATATGCAAAAAAAAAATTAATGCAGTCATCGAGGTTTACTAGTTTATAAAGTACTGATTTCGTGACTTTATAGGAAACATAGCCTGTTAATTTATAAGAAACATTATTTTGGAAGGGATAGATACATAAAATCGAGAATACAGAACATTTTTAATTAGTAATTCTCGGTGACTGCATTCAAAACATTTTTTATGTTTTGGATATTGCGACCTTTGCTTTTATACCCCATATTTCATAAAGTATCATAGTAAGTCGTCACTAAATTCTGATGATTTCTTCTTGGAAGCGGTTTTTACAGTTTTGGGAGGCAAAATAAACACTAAAACAGCATAACAATTTTATAATTACAACGAAAAGTCACTGGAAACGAATTCCATTTGAGCACTATTCCGTAATTCTATTTCGCTATTTACTGTGGAACACTCTACTATCGCTTGCTAGAATATTCCTTCATAGGCTCGCAGACGATTCACGACAAAACGCACATAAGTGGTCGCACATATTTTCAAACGCTAAATAAGTATTTTGCTTAATTAACTATCGCTGGTCACACACACTCGCAAGTCAAACGTCAAAACAATAAAATCGATTCGCCGCGTGCGCGCTATGCCTTTTATGCGAAACATGTAGGTTCCGCGATTCTTTGAGAACATTATTTTTTACATTTCTAGCGATTCTTAGAAAGTTTCAGTGCCTACGAGAATGCTGCAGTCGATTCCAGATTGCATCGGAGTGTTCCAGAAATATCGAGAGACTTCAATAGTGCGCAATGAACCATGATTCTAGCATCTCGTTACAATATCGAAATCAATTCTTAAAACATTAATTGAACGAATTTATGCAAAAAGCGTCCAACCATTAAAATGATAAAAATGAGTTATATACTCCTGTTTGAAATATCTGTGCTGAAAACGTCCAAGCTCTAAGCGATATAGTTTTTTTGTAAATTCAATACTTTTCTTATGCACATCACGTAATCTTAAAATTTACTCTAAAAACCTCCAAAGGTGGTTTCATCATTCTCTTATCAATATAATAATGAATGGACTTATTAGTTTTAATTTTCATTAAACTGAAATATCAAAAATATCTAATTCAGAGTATTCTATTGAAAAAAGCATTAAGTCAATGTTCTCTTTTTATTTGTCAACAATTAAGAAATCATACTAATTTTGAAAACGAAATGAGATCACTTACTGGATAGGAACTCACGGACGGACATTCCAAATAATTATTATTGGGGATAAAATAGCTTCGAATCTGTGAGACTTCTATAATTTACCTTAGTTAAATGACTGTCCCTCTTTGGACAAATTCCAGTGATATTCAAACATACATAGATGAAAATAAATTTGATCGCTCTCATAAATAGTATCTCTATATGTAGGATCCAGCGGCCGCCAGACTAACGTTATAGTATCAAACCTGAAAAATGTTCTGTAGATGTACACTATTTAAGATTTTTTAGATAAAAAGGTTTGGATATTATGACAATTGAGTTCGGGGGATTTTGGCAGATAACAGATAATATAGGTACAAAAAATGCTTGAGTACTACAAGATATACAATAGATGTCTCATATAGACGAAGCTTTTTTTTTATAGGGGAAGTAGGTATGGAAGTCTTTTTGAGCGTTCATAAGACCTTCCTTCCCATATAAAAAAAGTTTCATCTCTGAGACATCTATTATTATATATCTTGATTAATGATGTCTCCCTAAGGATAAAATCCAGTATAATGTTCATTTTAATTAACTACGTGATAGTTCAACGTATTTTGTAATAATAAGTATTATTATAAATTAATAATTACGAAGGATTTCTTATCACAACTCCAATAAATTCTACTTTTCTAGACATTTAAAAATAAATGCTTTTTTACCAATATTTCGTTAGGGGTAGTTTTTTTTTTAATAATATTGTTAAATAGTGGCCCTAATAAAATATATAAAATTCAGATTTCTTGCTATAACGTAAATAACATGATTGTTTACTGAGCTTCAATATGTCTGGCGGAAGAAATGACCAGCGAAAAGCATCTGGCATTCATTTATATATACTGCCCCATTAAACATATTAAAAATTCAAGTTTATTATTTAAACGTTTTACCTACACATTTTTTGTACTTGTATTACCTGTTATCTGCCGAAATCCCACGACTCAAATGTCATAATATCCAAACCTTCTTACCTCTACAGTGTCCATCTACAGAAAATATTTCAGATGGCGGTCGCTGGCTCTTGATATAAATACATTCTACGACATGAATCAAAATACTCTTAGACTAGCTGGTCGTACCCGGCGTTGCACGGGTTAAGGATTAAGTAAAAAATAAGTTTGTGAGGGAAAAAAAAGGTTCCCCTGTTCTCTAAAAAACAATGTTTCCATTTAATGTTAACATAAGTTATTGTAACATAATTAATACTTAGCTATATGGTATCGCTGACTTTTTTGTAGATATTAATGTCCTCTACACAATAGAGTAAAGTGATGTAGTACATCACTTTGCTCAATTGTCAAAAATTTCCACAGCGTACGCGATATAAGGTTATTTTTGGTATTTTTTCACACGTTGGGTTACTTTATCGAAGTTTTCATACGGATCCCTAACATTTTTGAAAATATTCTATAGCCTATGTTCATCAGGGATAATGTAGGATTCTGAATGTGAAAGAATTTTTCAAATCGGTCCAGTAGTTTCGGAGCCTATTCAACGCAAACAAACAATCAAATCTTATATAATATTAGTATAGATAAGTTTTTATGTACAGTTCATGCTGACTGCACGCGCCATAAATATATACCTAATCATAGTATCTTTTTTCTTACTTGATCATTCATATTGTTGTGTCTGCCTCCTTCGTTAGTTCTCATTGTTTAGTCTGCCTTCATTATCTGCTATTTACAACAAAAAAAAAGAAAAACAATTCTTTATCGTGGTCAGGAAAATTTTCATTAAGAAGCAAACTAATCATCTCGAGGGATCAGGGGGCGGAGGCCGAGCCTCCCTCGCCGAAACTCATTTAGGATTCAACCCTCATCTCTTCCATAACAACTTCAAGTCAAATAAACTAACTCTTCACTCTTATTGCTTCTTTGAAGCGTTTAAATTTATCGCTAAGTGGAATGTGAACTTTCCGAGCGATGACTGGCCGGGCCGGTTAGCGCGAAGTTTGCTTATCAACGTCTCAAAACAACCCCAAGTATTGTTACGTACACCTCAACTAATTCAAGTACCGCACCGTATACCTGAAATACTGCAAAATTTGATATTTATTAAAATGTTTATTACGTTCCATGTTTTGTGTAATATGTAAGATGCCGCCATTTGATTTTCTTTTTCAAAAATTTAAATATTTTTATATTTAGTGCCAAAAATAAGAAAAAAATTCCGTGTAAGAAAATAACCTAAAATTTTACCCTTCCTGGGTGGCTTAACCCCTTATAGGGTCTTCTTCTTCTTCTTCGTCAGCCTTCGTCTCTCCACTGTTGGATATAGGCCTCTTCCTTCCTTTTCCATCTTTCCTTGTCGTTTGCTAATTGTAGCCATTTTTTCCCCCCACAGCGGCTATATCATCGGCCCATCTCTTTTGAGGTCTTCCGATGCCTCTTTTATTCTCCCAAGGTCTCCATTTCAGAACTCCGGGAGGCCATCTTGTAGCATCCTGCCTTGCAACATGTCCTGCCCTTTACGATTTTAGCTTCGCTACACGATCCATGATATCCACTACTCTAGTTCTGCGCTTAATTTCATAATTTCTTATTTTTATCTCTTAGGCTTACTCAAAGCATGGATTGTTGCGTGCATTTGAGATTTTCTACACTTTTCTTTGTAAGGGCCGTAGTCTCCACTCCATATGTCATCACTGGCAGTATGCATGTTTCAAAGGTTTTTCTTTTTTGGCAAATTGAGATCTCTTTGTCCTTATACAAATCCATCAATAATAAAATATACCCTATATTCCTTATATTTTATTATTGATGGATTTGGCGATAATATTTAAGAGATTATTCACGATGATCATTAAATTGGGTGAAAGACATTATCCTTGTTTCCTTTACGTGAGTTTAATAATATTTTCAAGGTTTATGAGCGATTTATTAATTAATGATTATGTAATTAATTATCAAATGGACAACATCACTTAACACGAATTAAACTAAAGGCTCTTCTTTAACCTTTAACTGGTATCGTTAATTTGTCTAACGTAACTGGTTTTGTGGGGGCCGCGCGGCACCCAATTAAAATTATCTACTAGGATGTTAATGTCCGATATTTTATTTAAGTATTATTTAAAAACGATAAATAAAAAGCTTGTTTTAAAAAATCAATAAGTTTTTAGTTATATAATCCTTTTTACTTATTTACTACAAGAGATCACAACAATTGGACAACTTATTGGTATTTTTTTTCTAACGTTATATAAATCTAAAAAAAACTATTATTTAGAAAATCTTCAGCTAACATATGTTTTCTTATTCTCTACAAAATAAACTTTGAAAAAAACTTAAATATGCCTCTATTTAACGTTTTAGAAAAAAATCAACACAAAATTGTAACCCTACGGGCTCAGGAACATTTTAAGTCTAAGTCAGTCTTGAAAACCATCACATAGTTATTTTGTGCTACTACGCAATTTGCAAATGAAATAACTGCAGTTGTTGCATTTCGTAGTAAATTTCCCGTCTTTTTACCCGGTTAAGGGTTAAATCACACTATTTTGTAATACATCACTTATATATGAACACTTTTTTATCGCTAGGTAACACTTTATATATCGCAAGTAAGTTAGGTACTCGCCCGATTATTTCGTTCGATGTCTGCCACTTTGCAATTCACGACTGGGCACACCTGGCCGTCGTCCGCGACTCACTTCGCACTGAACGATCTATCAAAACAAGACTTTCACGGTAGCCTAGATCCGCGCTATTTATACCCAAAAAGTGAATTATCGAAACTCCTAGATTATTTTAGTGTTAAGGAGAAGGTTCCCGTCGCTTCTAGACTTTTCCAGGTGTTTGTAGACGCCTCCCGAATGCTGTAGATAATACTATAGTAGTGGTAGTGATAGTGGTAGACTGTGCTAGAGGCTAAGTAATTTCTTTAGCCGTTTTGTAACACAATTTTTATATTTTACTACTTAAGTTTCGAGAATAACATAATCTCTCATCAACGGATGACAGTCAGTTTAATTATTCACCTTCGAAGAGAGATTCTGATAGACCTCTTTCGTTGAGTTGGTGTCTATACCCGTAAACAACAAAACAACACCTCGTGCGCACAGCTTACCTATACTAATTCAATTGTCTTTTTTAAATGGAAAGAGGGCCTACCCTCTATTATTTAACTCACGTATAGGCAAGAAAGTTAATATTTTTCGCAGAAGTTAAGGGTGTATGCTTTATCACCGTGTGCTGATAAACATTCGGTTGTTTATTTACCAGTCTGTTGGACAATATTTATAAATGAAGCGGAGACTTTTGGTAAATACAGAAATACCACTCTGAACATGGCTACTGTTCCATTTTATATTTATCCGTTTATCCGGAAACAATATGGCTCGTATTCGGATGGTGGCGGCGTGATATTAGCTTTCATTGAAGCGACTCTCTGGGAACTTGTTCATTGATCTTATACGAACATTCGTGAAAATGGTTGAAATCTCCATGTTGTCCTTGCTCCAACTTTTGAATCAATAGAGCTGCTCCCGTTTTTAGAATACTAACTTTGTTTTCTAAAAACAATGTATGTATTTTAAGCTACCCCTAGTAATATTTTTTCAATTAAGGATAAATTATAGAAGTCTCACAGAGACGAAGCTAATTTATATATGAAAAAGTCGATAAAAGTCTCTTGTACGATGGATTAGGGCTTGCAACCTGTATTGGCTAGGTTAAGTGGTCACTCTACATGATCTACGTTCACCAATTCCATCGTAAGAATATCCACATATTATCAATTTTTTTTTAAAGTTCTGTTTATCGAAATTCTGTCATATAGGTATTACTGTGGGCTCTGCTAGAGACATCTATTGATTTTTTTTCTTTTTAACAAGTTTGTATACATAGTTTTCTAAACTGATAAGGTATCATTATCATTTACATTTTTATTAATTTTTTTATCATTTTATTATTTTTCACTATTTATTATTATTTTTTATTATCAAACGATTTTTTTTTGTTTACCTAAAATTAATATATTTGTATAAATTTATTAATAATAAATGAAATAATGACAAAATCAGATTGACAGAACTTTATTTTGCCCTCCAATAAAGCTCAAAATAATCGCCTTTTTGGCTGAGAACCCTTGTTAAGTGTTTCACTTCATGAATGTTAGTTATGTTTTGCACCAGAAATCGTACAATCCTTTTATTTTATTTAGTTAAGTTCAGCTAAAAAATATCTAGGCTTAAGAAAATTAGTAATTATTTGGCGATTAGTAGTGACGAAAGAAAATAATTCCCACCCGACCGGGAGAATTCTTTCGTGTTCGGTGTATATGTGGTCGCATAGATAAGTGTGAAGGAAATGTATATCCAAGCTCATAAGATAAAGCAGGATGCTAGTTATGCTCACTGTTTGTTTGTGAATGGTTTAGTTGGGTACAGATGAGTTGCGAATGGGAATATTACTTTCAGAGGCTACAACGATCGTCGAAAGAATGTGGTCTTTTCAGAGCGCGGAAGGCAGCAAAGTGCTTTGAACTTATCTTCGAGCTGATTGGCCGAAATGGAGAAAACCTGCCTACACAATGAGTTGGAATAGTAGGTACCAGGAAGAAGAGGAAGACGACAAAATTTTAGATTTTCAGGAATAAGTTAGTTAAAATACATAACATTCACGTCATCACCATATTTCACAGGTCATTGTAATGTTTCGTTAAAGTGCTTCTATATTTTTTTTAAATAGAGATGCGAACGCGGAATACGTGTCATATCAATATTCTTACTATTTTCAAACTAAACTATACGCTTGTGCTATGAAAATAAGACTAATTTTCTGATCTAGAGTGAGGTTCGAACCCGTGACCTTTGGATCACGAAGCAAAAGTTCTAACCACTAGACCAAAAAACTAATTACTATTTTGTGTTTTCATTTTTATGTCCGGTAGTTTGTTAAATAATTTTCAAAATATATACTGTTTGGTTCGGTCTCTGTTATAGTTGTTTTTTTTAATTTTATTTATAGTTTTTATCCGTTATTTGTCATGTGGTAAATCTGTGTTTTAATTCTGTCCTTCTTGTACCCTTAGTGTCGGTTTGTAATTAAGCTATTTTTGAATGGGTGAGATTTCATATAGGTATTTTAAATAGCTTGTCAGGTACCTACATGCTTATTTTCTTAATTTTATTTGCGATATTTTTAATGAGTACCTAATGATTGTATATTTTTTATTTTGTCCAAATATGTTTGGAATGTTAGTTGGTTATTTTTTTTTAAATAGATTTGCGTATACGGAATGCGTGTCATACGGATATTATTAATATTTTCAAACTAAGCTAAAAATGCCCGTGAAATGAAATATATGACCCATTTGCTGGTCTGAAATGAGGGTCAAACCTCCATTGCTAGATGACTAGGTAAGTGTCTTATTACCATTTATTATAATAGAGCTAACCCAATACTGGTAGCCCTGTTATGCTTCTGAGAAAATTGGATCCGCTAAAATTAAGCCGTGGAACGCGGCTAGTTGTGAAGGTATTGAGGGAACTACATTTCTGACTGGTGCATTAGAAGGCGAGAAGGTATTCTTGCCTTCTAATGTGCCAGTATTGTTGACTCCCAGTGAATGGTCTTTTCACTTTAACACAAATCACGAAGAGATGAGGGCTTCCCTCATTGTTTATTTAATATTGAAAAATCAGGAGCACATAACCAGGACTAGACAAATTATTAATATCGTTGCTGTATATATAATTAATACTATGCGACGTTTTAGTACGTAAACGAATAAAACTGTTTTAAAAAATAATTGCACAGACTAGAATTATAAAAAAATATTTTAAATAATTACCAGGCTGACTTTCAAGATGAACGGAAATATTTTATTTAGTATATCTCTATTATTTATATGAAAAATTGACGAATTGATTCGTTCATCTCAGAATATACTAAACGTCACATAAATTTATTATATACATGTACAGCAACGATATGTAGATTGGTAATTTACAAAATAATAATTGTTATGTCTGTGAGTGTGTCAGAATCAGGTGACAGACACATTCGAGCAATAGCTCTCATATCGGCCTGACACTTTTGCCACCTGATTCAGCATTATTGTATTTTTTATTTATTTTTTTATTTATTAGAGACACTAACAGGATAATAGGTACATGATACTCAGATAATAAACATTATAGTGAAGACTATGTCCATTATCCCAATTACAAGTGTCTCCGGCACGCTCTAGTAACATGTATTTTTGCAATTAATTATATTATATATTTTGTGTTTGAGTGTAGTGCGATTAGTATTTAATGAATGATTGATTTAATGGATCTATAGGTTCGTGTCATCGTTTAGAAAATAGATGTTGTGTATGAGTGAGTTTTTGAACGAAGATAAGGTGACTGCAAGAATATCAGCATCAATGTTAGGGTCAGCACAATATAAATTATATGTGCGACACAACCTTGTAATGGGAGAAAAGTAACCGAAATTATTAGTGTGCTGACTTATTCTGAAGAACTCCGGGTTTCTTATACAGAGTTTAACATGAAAATTTATATATTTTATATAATATATATATATAATATATATAATATATAAAATAAAGTTAGAGAGAGAGAATCAATAGCTCCGCTGAGAATCTTGTGTAGCACACTTATTAGTAGTAGTAGCTTGTATTAGGTCCTTAGCTATGATTGTCATTATATATTGATATTTTTATGAAAAGTGTATATTTGATCAAGTGAACAATTGGCCATTGTTGTCGTTAATAGAAGTTCATTAATGCTATAGAAATCCTGGGGACGCGAATCGATGAATTCCTTAAAAGCTTTTTTACCGCCTCATTGGAGTTGAAATTTTTCCCTCGTAAAAAGTTATCCAAATTCTGAAAAATGGAAATAAGTAAGGTGGATGAGGTAGAGTTTCCAGTCAAAGCTCAGTGCAGTGTTGAAAAGTTATGGTCTAGAACAAATGACAAGTCTCGGTTATTTGATAGCGAGTTTGTCTATTTTTACTCTCTTTATATTAACTCGTGGCGTCTGCTTGCTTGCTTGCCGGCTTGCAGTCGAAAAAACTTTGGATCGATTTTTAACCCTTTTCCCGTTATCCAATCAAGCTGAAACTTTGCAAGCAAACTCGTGGCGACGATCAAGAAGATCTATCAAATTTTCGTTTAAAAAAAAAATAATTATAGTATAATTTTGGATTTTACAAATTTTTCAAGTCGTATGGATATTTCAACACATATGGTAGACGAGAACCCGAAAATGAGAAAGGGAGTATTGTAAAAACTTGGTTTTTATGGGTTACTTTTTTTGTAATTAATGTGCTAGATCTCAAGAAACTCTGATCATACTGGCACAGGTCCACCATACAAGAAGTTTCTTTTGACTCATTTTACATTTGGGACATTGTTTGGTTACCTCCCCTGGGTCCATCCATTACGAAGAAAATTTCCGATTATCGTACATGATTCACTTTTTATCAAAATTAACAATGCGTTGATACTGCGTGATGTCTGTGCAGAATTAGTGCCACGATGTAACTAGTATTTGCAAAAAACGTCTAACTACTTTTGAATAAATAATGTAGCTTTAGAATGACATTAATCAATTTGAGTTTGGAATTCTAAGTGGAAAGCAAAATATCGAACTTCTAACTAGTGAGTATTCGAAATCGGTTTCATAGTCTAATTTAATATATATACCTACGAGTTTATATATTTTATATAATTATTACGCTACAATACGCTAGATGGCTCTGTTCTCACAGCCTTAACTCGCGGCCATAATATATAGTAAAAAAATAATTTTTGCGGGTTATTGCTGTAAGGGAAATGAACAATGGAATGACACAAAAATGTAGGTTTCATGAAATTTCTTTTGTTTAGGAAATATCTCTTAAAGACTTGTTTATTTTTACCTAATTTTTGAACGAATATTTTTGTTTTTACACAAAAACGTTAAACCAAGTTGACTTTTGTCGTTGCCAAATCTTTAAAATAATAAATCATGTCATTCGTCCTTTTTCAAAAAAAAAATAATAATAATCGCATATTATTTAATTTTCTGAATCACCCAATTTTTCTTGCCTGATATGTACCTATCTAAAGAACAACGCGCTATATTTAACTCAAAACTCGATTTTATTGACTACTTCCGTTGTTTCTTTTGCTCGGAGATATATGAGCAGCTTCTACGTATCAAACATAATAATTTCGTTATCTTTCGGTCTGTACGTAACGTCCGTAATTTCGTTCAAATTTATGGCTAAAAAACGAACTTACACGGCTGGAAGTACGGTGTAAAACTCGCACGCGCCAACCACCTACCACCGCCTCTCCGTGGACCGTAAAAAATATACCATGTATACAAGTCCTTAGCAAAGACGCGAACCACTTCAGGTTCCGTGATTTTTCGCGGGTGTACGGCCAGTAATAAACATTGTGTCTTACAATTCAATTCAATTCAATTTATTTGATAATATGTACATAACTAACAAAATGTTTAAGGCATACATATAAGGAAGTATATATAAAAAAAAAAATTTAAATAAATTAAAAATAACATAAAATCTGGTCAAAGGTGTAGGAGAATCCCGCTTCGGAAAACCCCCTCAGACACATGGAATATATCAATACCCAAAGCGATTTTGTTCAGCATAGCTGTGGCTCTTCCAACAGGCATAACCATCGGCAAGTTGGTCCTGTATATTGGAATGTGAAACAATCTATGCTGACGATGTCTAATGTAATTATCAGTAACATACAAACCAATGCTCTGCATAATTTCAGGATTATCGATCATACCGCGCAACAATCGATAAAAATGTGTAATCAAATACACATTCCTTCTAGTTTCTAAACTATTGTAGCCCCAAGCATACCCTGGAGAAATTCGGATGGGTAAAGCTAAGGATAATGCCCGTACTCTCTCATGTAGAGATATCTCAGAAACTTCTTTTGGACTTTCTCCACCATAAGAGAGTACTTGCCCTCATGTGACCCCCAAATCATCGAGCCACTCTCGAGTCTACTCCGCACCAAGGAGTTGGTACAAAGCCTTCTATCTGGCTTCACCTTTTTATAATTACATGGTCCATTTTGAAATTACGTCACGTGTTGAGTGATCACCGGCTCTACTAAAAATATTTGGTGAAAAGACAATTACCTTCCACGTCGAGCATTACGTGACCCAATCTCGCAAAATCCGTGAATGGACACAAGATGGCTATTCAATATTATTTAACAATGACCGCCATTAGGCTATCTTTTGTGCCGCCACACTTCGCACGCGGCGGGAAAAAAGCACGCCATTTTGAATGTAGCCGATATTGCAAAATGATACTCGACGGCGTGTGTTAAGCTGCCGTTAGGCCGGGCTACATTAAAAATCAATGCGTGCTCCATAGTACTGCTTCTGTCAAACTATTTTTTCGATACTAAAAATTAGCGGAATCGGTAATAAGGTATGGAATAACTAGTTGGGTCTATCTTGCAAAAATAATATTAAAAAATCCAAAATATTCAAAATTCGGCAATAAAATTAATAAATAAAGAAAGTGCTACTAAAGATATAAATGAACTCTTCAAGAAATATGGCTCTAGGCCAATTAATGCTGTCTTGTGGTACAAACTAATTACACTATATCATGAAGATGGAACATATAAGCATAGTTTGATTCATAAACATAGTACCAGATGTACGGTTAAAGAATGATTACGAATACCGAAGGTCATAAATAGGTATGGGCAAAGAACACTAAAATATGTCATAAAATA